>JAMZAV010007265.1:0-33439 GCA_024449915.1 Sweltsa coloradensis | reverse complement strand
GGTGGCCGATATAGGGCAACAACACTGCCCTCTGCAGCCTATACACGTACAAAGAAGCATAAATATTAAACACAAAAAGGAGAGTTGGCTTGTACTAAAATAAGGTTATAGTTGTGAACTGAATAATAATTGTTCTTTAAAGGGGCTAAAAACCCAACAAAAAAAAAATTTACCACGTGATCTATAGCACAATACTACACTAAAATGACAGTTTAAAAAATGATATCTTGTAACTGTGATTTAACACGAATTTTTTAATTTTTTTGATCCAGAAATTTGCGAAAATTGGTGTTTTGGGAAATTTCTAAAATCGGCTTTAACCTGCTTCTTTTTTGGTCCACATAGATACTAGAGCATAGTATCAATATAAAATGCCCCTTTATAACACCGTGTCTTGAAACTGTGACCCAATATACCCTCAAACACGTAAAAATATTCATTCCAAAATCACACCCCATCTTGGTAATCAGCATATTTTTACCGAACAACTTGATTAAATTACAAAACAAAATATAGAGAATTTACAGAAAAGGCTGTAGAGTAAGTCAATAATGGCCAATATTTTTTTGGATAAAAATCCTCCAAGGTCACGGGGCATAAAGATCGTCCCCATGTTATTTCTTATGGGAGATTTTTGCCGATGGGACCTAGCTCGAATAATGTCATGTTTGACAATTTTTTTGGAGGTCATGGGGGCCCCAATAATTTTTCTGTTAATTGCTAAATTCATTACTAGTTAGCCTGAATGAAATATATTTTTTGAGTTTAGCGGTAAAATACCCCCTTTACGATTACAAGTAATAATATATGAAAACGTAGATGGCCTAGCGAATACCAGAGTTTTTTTTAACGAAAACGTTCAGGAATCTGTCTGTTTCGAGAAGGGTTGCGACAGACTGCTGCATCTCCATCTGGGTCAGCTGGTGGCAAGATTCGATCCTGCCGTGGTGCTTCTTCCGGAATGGCTTCCTCTATCTTCTCCATCACGATCTGCAAGGTCTGCTGCTGGAATATTTGCCCAATCATCTGGTTCGTCTGGCCACAAAGCACCATCCCTCTCTTGATTTTTGTTGTTGTGTGTCCTCGACTCCAGCGTGTTGAATTCCTTTAGGAAGGATGAGTTTCGTATTATGACTTTGTCTGCGTTTGGCTGTAATCTGGCTTTCCCTGATCTTTATGATGACAGATGGATCTGGGTCGTAAGGTGTGTTGAGTTTGTTGCGCTTTTGTTTTCGGCAGAGCACCCGGTCGCTAGTTAGACGAAGGAGCGAAGCGACCGAGGATTTTCCATCAAAGAAATATGGCACTTCCCTGATTCTGTGGGTGTGTGTGTGTCTGTGTACATCGAAAATCAGCCGAATCGCTGAACAGATTGCGCTGAAATTTTCAACAGACATCCGGTACGAGTTGACTGAGAACGGCTAACAAAATCAGCTAGATTCATTGCGATTTAAACCTCAAAAAAATAATAAAATGAAAAATAGGCTGCCAATGTGTAGAAATTATTTTAACGACAATGGTTTTGATTTTGAAAAAAATATATTTTGTTTGTTATTTACCTGGCTGTGAAATGCCGTGCCCAAGATGGATCGAATTTTGAACGCCTAAGGTACCCCAAAATTCCGCTCGGAGATTGAGTAAACCTTGCAATATTTACAGGTATTTCGTACCGGCTCCGGCTATGTTTTCCATAGTATTGTCACAGATGATGGACTACACTGCGTTATATGCATTTCAAAACATGTTTAATATTTTTTTAAATACAATCCAGAAATTTCAAAATCTTTCCCGACCAGCAGTGTTGTGCCAGATAACCAAAAATATTATCTAGATAAAGATCAGATACTCTTCCTAAAAAAGTATCTAGATACAGATAATAGATAATGGACATGAATTGTATCTAGATATATATACTGGCAATGTATCTAGATAATAGATAATAGATACTTTTACCAAAAAAATCGGCTTAAAGACCCAATTCAATTTTCCGTAATATGTTTCAGGGTTCTAATCTAGGTCATGCCTTCTTTAATCAATGGGAACAGGGAAGGATAGTTTGACTGAAATGTTTGGGATATTATTTTTTTAAATGGGCCTTTTAAAGCTAAGTTTGCTATTCAAATATTAACGATATTGAACTTTCAGAAAGTTCATGTTTGTTAGCTTGTAGGCGAAATTTTGAAAAGTTCAAGTTAATCTAAAATAATACGATCTCAGCTTACATTCGTTAGTTATTTTAAGTTCAAATAAAAAATAACCTTTTTCCTGGTCAAGTTAAACGAAGACATTGCAAAGGGGAAGACAAACTTTTTGGATGAGCGAAACGAAGACCAATAATTTCACTGACCCCCCAAAAAAATTAGCTCGGGTGTTTTTTTGTTTGTTTTTCTGTCTGTTTGTTCGCTCTCTACCGGGCAAACGGCATATGCGATCTTGATGAAAATTGGAGGGGACCTTCAAAATCTCTGAACTTAGGCTTGCCACGTTTTTGGGTACAATCAAAGAAATATTTCTCATGAATTGTTCTTTTACAATTTTTTCGATTTTTAATGCGATATTTTCGTGATATTTGGCTCGCAACCGGGCAAAGCGGCTACTCCGATCTTGATGAAACTTTATGGGAACGTTTGAAATCCTTACAATTATGTTAGGGACATTTAAAGAAACAATTCACATAGAAATTGTACTTTTACGATTTTTTCCCAGATTTTTAATACGATATTATATCGTGATGTTTGGGACGATTCTGACCAAACGGATGGGCTACAACGTTCATATTTTACATGCATTAAGATTATAGTGATGTACTGCCTTTTGAAAGAAAAAGTTGAAAAATTTGCCAAAATTCATAGAAATAAAGGTTTTAATAAAAGCCTTTTATAGGTGTATAATAAACAAGTAATATCTTTGAGTATGGTTATATACTCAATGGTAATATCAAGTATAACTATAGAAACTTGACAATAATCACCTACAATGCTTACAGAAGCAAGTCTTTTGGCCTCGAGATATTTTTCATTCTATTGTTATCCCACGCATATAAAAACTTACAAAAAGCTCATCTATATCAATGCGACTAAATAAAGCGTTCGCGAAGCAGCCTAGTATTCATTAAGTCCCAATTGAAAACAATGGACATTCTTTGCTTACAAAAAACCACATGCGAAAAAGCTACCAGATTGAATTACGATCTAGGTTTTCCCATTGAAAATCATGATAAAAAAAACAAACACTATTTTAGACGACGTGTTAACATTTATTGGTAGTGATTCTGATTTTTTGTATCTGTTATCTAATGTGAAGATTCAGATAATAGATAACCAGAAATATTATCTGAGATAAGATAATAGATACTTTGAAATCATGTTATCTAGATAAGATAATAGATAACACAATGTTATCTAGATGATTATCTAGATAACATTATCTAGATAACGGCACAACACTGCCGACCAGGGGATTGAACCCACGTGTCCCACATTGCGGCTATAAGGACGCCTTAGCCAACTAGACTAGGGAAACGCCAAAGTCGTTGTTAGACGAGTGAGCGAGTCACGTGTTGAGTACCCGGGAACATTTGCATTTAAGTTTGATAATTATATTCGTATAAATAATAGGGTTTTTTAAGTTTAATTGGTACAAGAACGCGTCAACTGTACGGCCATAATGCGCCACTCTAGCCGATGATAGGCTAGGGAGGGAAGAAAAGTTATGTTACCGAGTACTCAACACATGGCTCACTCACTCGTCTAACAACGACTTTGGCGTTTCTCTAGTTGTAGTACATGAAGTTTCTCTTTCGGCCAGCATACAATTTTGCCTTTTGTTTTTATTCCACATCGTTTGCTGGGATGTCTTGGTCATTGTTTTCACCACTGCCTCCTAGATGTTGCTCGTGGCTCCTCGTTCCCTGCCTGTTCACGCGCACAGTGTTAATTGTTGTCCCGGCAGCGCTAGTTACCGCCCCCAAAAGCTCAGTTTTATTTGTGTTGTTGTTTACTTAGAACTTTTAAATTAAATTTAAATTAAATTTAAATTGAACATAGAAAGTCTGAATTTACAAAACACTAAGATGAGATTTTAATCATCTCTACTTGACATCAAAAACAAAACGGAGCTTTTGGGGACGGTAACTAGCGCTAAATGGTCAACAATCAAAACTTGTTGCGTGGACAGGCAGGGAACGAGGAGCCACGAGCAACATCTAGGAGGCAGTGGTTTTCACACACAAGGTTAGGGGTTACTGAGAGTAGTGTCGTTCTCATTTTACGGCCGAACATGAGGTCGTAGGGAGATCGGTTTGTCGTAGAGTGAGGTGTAGCTCTGTAGTTCATTAAAGCTTAGTTGAGTTCAGTTTGTAGATCCTTCCTCTCCATATGGGCTGCTAACACCGTCTTGCCAATAGATTACACGGACCTTTCTGCTTGCCCGTTGGCCTCGGGCCATAATGGTGTAACGCGGTGATGTCGGAATCCCATTTTTGTGGCGAATGCTGCAAACTATATATAATATATGTTTTAAGTATCTTTACGGTAAATATCACGCACAGTATATTATAGAAAATAACTTTTTTTCCCAACGTTTCAGAAAAACTATGTTTCCATTTTCAAGGGAAGGGTAAAACAAAAATTCAATAAAACAACAACAGCATTATAAAAATAAACAAATAGAAACAAAAAACACACTACCTTGCAAACATAGAAATTTACAAAAATCCAATTGCAGCGAACCTAAAATCAAATCACTTGGTTGCATTGTGAGTGTGACTTCTTGTGACCATTCTAGCAGGCCTATCACTGTCTTCATGTCTTGGTACCACAGGTGGCTCAGTCTCATACTTTTCAAGAGCTGCAGTATGACTTCTAGTCATTCTGCTGGATTCCAAATTTCTAGAAAAGATGGTTGGGTCCGTCCGGACCGTCCCACGTTCATCTAGAAAATGTCTAGTATTTTAGAAGATCCTACATACGTACTAACTGAGCAGAACCCAACAGTTTATTTAGAAAAGAAGACCAAGTCTCTTATTGTTGCGTCCCCTATTGACAAACAAACACAGAAGTATCTCATTCCTATAGAGAAGTCATCTCGAATCCCTCGTTTGTATGGACTTCCAAAGAGCCACAAAACAAGCTTACCATCGAGACCGATTGTCAGTGCAGTAGGGTCACCAACACAGGCTCTGGCAAAACATCTCGCTAATTGTTTGCAGCCCTTTTCTGAAGATGCGAGATCTTACGTGAAAAACTCTGCACATTTCATAAGTCTTCTGGATAACATCAGGCTAGACCCATGCGATATACTGGTGAGTTTTAAAGTTGTTTCTCTCTTCACAAAGGTACCAGTAGATGAAGCTATGAAAATAATCTCAGAAAAATACCCTGTCGCAAAGCATGATGTCACTTTGTCGCAGCATTGTATGTCTTCTACATACTTTGTTTATGAAGGACAATTTTATATAAACAAGTCCTAGGCGCACCGATGGGCTCACCATTATCACCAGTGGTAGCAAATTTGTATATGGAAGATTTCGAGACCAGAGCACTCGAATCGTCCCATTACAAACCTCGAGTTTTGTTGAGATACATTGACGACTATTTTGTTGTTATTTGGCAACATGGGCAAGAAGAGTTACCGAGTTTTTTTAACCACTTAAACTCTATCCATTCTGACATTCAATTCACCATGGAAGTTGAAGTAGACGGAAAACTGCCTTTCCTTGATGCCTTGATAATTAGGAAACCTGATGGACGTTTTGGGCCACACTGTGTACAGAAAGCCAACTGATACCAATAATACCAATAGGTATTTGCAGGCCTCTTCACATCATCATCCTTCGCAACTTCGATCAATAGCATTTACTTTGGCTACACGTTCTCGAAGAATAACTGACGAAGAACATTTAGACGAAGAAGGCAAGATTCTACGTGAGGCACTGCTCAGTAACGGGTTTCCTAACCGGTTGTTCCACAAGGCTTGGAAAAGAAGAACCAGAGCAGAAGAAACTCAAGTCGATCCAGTAGACAAACCAAGAGCCACTGCATATTTGCCATATGTTCGAGGGACCACCGACCGAATTGGCAAACTACTGGCTATTGAAAACATCAAGACGGTCTTTTCGACAGATAGAACCTTAGGCGAAATGATTGGTAGCCACACAGACAAGATTCATTTGGATGGTCTACGAGATTCCGTGTGGAGACTGTTCGAAGACATATGTTGGACAAACTGGTCGAAATATGTCGATGCGCCTATAGGAACACAAGCTCGCCGTCAACAAGATGGAAACAACATCTGCTTTGGCACATTATGTCAAGAAGGAGGGTCATTCCATTGATTTTGACGCAATGAGGCCTCTTGCCATGGTCAGCCATCTATTTAGTCGAATCGTCAGAGAGGCAGTGGAACGAGACGATGGCAAGCGTTTGGCTCAATCGTGGAAGTCTGCTTTGATTGAGAGGTTAGTCAAAGAAAGCGGTATAGCGACTGATAGAGTGCCTGCAGTTCTAGACGAACGTGGGACGGTCAGGACGGACCCAACCATCTTGTCTTGAAATTTGGTATCCGGCCGAATGACTATAAGTCATACTGCAGCTCTTTAAAAGTATGATACTGAGCCGCCTGTGGTATCAAGACATGAAGACAGCGATAGGCCTGCTAGAATGGTCACATGAAGGCACACTCACAATGCAACCAAGTGATTTGATTTTAGGTTCACTGCAATTGGATCTTTGTAAATTTCTATGTTTGCAAGGTAGTGTGTTTTTTGTTAATTTTTGTTTATTTTTATAATGCTGTTGTTGTTTTATTAAATTTTTGTTTTACCCTTCCCTTGAAAATGGAAACATAGTTTTTCTGAAACGTTGGGATTAAAAGTTATTTTCTATAATACTGTGCGTGATATTTACCGTAAAGATACTTAAAACATATAATATATAATAATATAAAACATATATATATATTGCTTAAACTTGGCTTTATAGTAGGCGACTATGATGCTGTTATGTAGTACTTTAGACAAAATTTAAAATGACAACACCGGGGTTTGAACCCGGGACATTAGCTTACCGGGCTATGCTCTTACCAACTGAGCTATGCGGCCACCAATTTAAAACTGTCTAATTTTTGGTCTGTTTTGTACATTGTTAATAACGTGTGTAGAGCAGATTGCACTGCCTATTATTGCACCTTTTTAATTTTTGTCTAAAGTACTAACAAAACAGCGTCATAGTCGCCTACTATAAAGCCAAGTTTAAGCATCACACAGAGATGGTTTGTATCTCTCAAAGTTAATTTTCACGTGCATCTAATAGGCAGTGCAATCTGCACTAAGCACGTTATTAACAATGTACAAAACAGACCAAAAAATAGACTGTTTTAAATTGGTGGCCGCATAGCCCAGTTGGTAAGAGCATAGCCCGGTAAGCTAAGGTCCCGGGTTCAAACCCCGGGGTAGTCACTTTTTTAATTTCTGTCTAAAGTACTAACATATATATAATATATATATATATATATATAGTATATATATATAGTAAAAAATATATATATATATATAAACTTCTCAAGGGCATTCAAAACTAGAACGAAATAATAAAGAATCTAGTGTAAAGTAAAACAAAACTTATTTTTTTTAATCGTTCGTCATTCAGATCAGCTTTTCCAGAGAAAGTTTTTTAATTAAATAATATGTTCAAGATAGGGCGAACGTGCATCAGGAAATGCCCTCTTTATACAATGTTTTTTTTATATACAAAGCGGACATTCGTGCACGGAGATCTTTAAAATGATAACATTTTAACCTTTACCTGTAATTTTATAATCTAGATCGATTGTACAGTACTAGACTCGACCTATAGATGTGCCGGCATAAACAAATTCGATGGATTACACTATGTTACATTAAGTCGTTTGATAACAATGGAGCTCTAAATAGCGAGGTTAAACTATTTTCAATCAAGCACTGATTTTATTCAATTGAGGATTATTATATATGAGTTTTAATTACTTTTATTGTTGATGTTTTACTATGCAGACACATTGAAATATTTTTTATACAAAATGTAACCATCTATGTAATGTGAAAACAAACTAATACATACATACACAACAAAATATGTCAGTACGTTTATTCTCGGCAACTGTTCCAGCCTGGGTATGCACCACGACGGCAGCGGCAACAGCTGCCCCAAAGAGGGGTACATCATGTCGCCTTCTAGAGGTACACAAGGCGAGACGTTGTGGTCGAGTTGCAGTGTGGGAGTGGCCAGCGATCTCAGGTGAGCATTCTGTCATGTCAAAGTCGTTGTTGGACAAGTACTCGGTAACACTCCGAATACTCACCAACCTAAGGCTGGATCCCAAAATCTAGCCACACATTCTTTGACAAAAGCCCTTCTCACGTTTGTAGTACAATATTTAATAAATTACCAGCTTTAATTAAATACTCCAATCATTTACACTCTTTAAGAATAAATTGAAAGACTTTCCTTCTTAATAAAGCTTATTTCTCATTAAGAGAATTCCTTGATGACCATTTAACAATTTAACTTATTATTTTCACACTTCTCTCACACCACTTTTTTTTTCTCTTCACTTTGGCTATGATTTTAAAAAAATGTAAAAGGCAAATATTACAGCCTACAATTTCTATCTCCCAAAAAATATCATTTAAATTATAAATCATAAGAATTTGATATTAAAAAATCTAATCATGTAATACTTGAACTAGGTTTTAATATTATCGTATTTAATATTTTATAGTGGGGTAAAGACTACTAACTATAGTGCAAAATGTGATACCAGCATAAAAATTTGCAATTATGTAGATTTTTTAATGAGAAATTTGAAAATAACTGGCTCCACGATGGGGTCTTACTATTTAACTATTAATTAATTAATTAATATTAATTGCTTAATTATGTGACACGAATTTCAAAGTGGCAATAAATTAGTCATGTTTGGTATTAATTAAGAGCATTTTTCACCTTTATAAAGAAAAAAAATACATTGAAAAAATATATTGAAATATACATAAGTTATAGTTAAATATGTTGATTTTGTTGATTTTTTAGTTTTTGAACCAAAAGATCAACGCTAAAGTAAAATTTCTTCTTACCAATGATATCACAGTGTTCACAAAAGAGCTGGTAACTATAAGTAATATATCATTTTTCAATTTTCAATAATAGTAATTACAATATATTTAACACAAATAACAATATGGCGTAAAGATGTATAACTATGGTACAAAATATGATACCAACTTATAAAATTTAGCAATCTTAAAGCTTTTGTAATGAGAAATTCGAAAATAACTGGCTCCAAGCTTAGTGTTTAGTATTTAACTATTAATTGATTAATTAACATTAATTAGTTAATTTAGTCCTAAATTTTCAAAGTGGAGACAAATTTGTGGTGTTTGGTATCATTTGAAAGCATTTTTTACCAACATAAAGAAAATAAATACATTGAAAAAATATATTGAAATATATACATGTTATCGTTAAATATGTTGATTTTGTGATTTTTTAGTTTTTGAACCAAAAGATCAACTTTAAAGTAAAATTTCTTCTAACCAATGATAACACAGTGTTCACAAAAGAACTGGTTTCTATAATTATTGTATCATTTTTCAATTTTCAATAATAGTAATTACAATATATTTTACACAAATTAACAAATTTTCTTAAATTGAAAAGTTACAGAAACATGTTGTGTGACGTAGAAAAATGCATCATTTGACTTGTTCAATCTTAAAGATTTTGTAATAAGAATTTCGAAAATCACTGGCTCCAGGCTGAGTTTTGAGTATTAAGGCGTCAACATTCGCTATTATATAGTGGTATCTAGCACTATCATATTTTGTGTAAAAATTATTGTAATTACTATTATTGAAAATTGATAATTATTAATTATAGTTACCAGCTCTTTTGTTAACACTGTGTTATCATTTGTTAGAAGAAATTTTACTTTAAAGTTGATCTTTTGGTTTAAAAACTAAAAATCACAAAATCACATATTTAACTATATAACATAAATATATATTTCAATATTTTTTTCATTGTATTTTTTTGTTAATGTTGGTGACAAATACTTTCATTTGATACCAAACATGACAAATTTATCTTCACGTTAATATTTTTGTACACAATTAAGTAATTAATTTAATTAATCAATTCATAGTTGAATACTCAAAACTCAGTCTGGAGCCAGTGATTTTCGAAATTCATATTACAAAATCTTTAAGATTGATATAAACAAGTCAAATGATGCATTTTGCTACGTCACACAACATGTTTCTGTAACTTTTCAATAAGAAAATTTGTTAATTGTGTAAAATATATTGTTATTACTATTATTGAAAATTAAAAAGTGATACAGTAATAAAAGTAACCAGTTCTTTTGTGAACACTGTGTTATTATTGGTTAGAAGAAAATTTACTTTAAAGTTGATTTTTTGGTTCAAAAAACAAAAATATCACAAAATCAACATATTTAACTATAACATGTATATATTTCAATATATTTTTTAACGTATTTTATTTTCTTAATGTTGGTAAAAAATGCTTTCAAATGATACCAAACACTACAAATTTGTCTTCACTTTGAAAATTTAGGACTAAATTAACTAATTAATGTTAATTAATCAATTAATAGTTAAATACTAAACATTTAGCTTGGAGCCAGTTATTTTCGAATTTCTCATTACAAAAGCTATAAGATTGCAAAATTTTTAAGTTGGTATCATATTTTGTACCATAGTTAGACATCTTTACGCCATATATTTATTTGTGTTAAATATATTGTAATTACTATTATTGAAAATTTAAAAATGATATATTACTTATAGTTACCAGCTCTTTTGTGAACACTGTGATATCATTGGTCAGAAGAAATTTTACTTTAACGTTGATCTTTTGGTTCAAAAACTAAAAAATCAGCAAAATCAACATATTTAACTATAACTTATGTATATTTCAATATATTTTTTCAATGTATTTTTTTTTCTTTATATAGGTGAAAAATGCTCTTAATTAATAAAAACATGACTAAATTATTGCCACTTTGAAATTCGTGTCACATAATTAAGCAATTAATATTAATTAATTAATTAATAGTTAAATAGTAAGACCCCATCGTGGAGCCAGTTATTTTCAAATTTCTCATTAAAAAATCTACATAATTGCAAATTTTTATGCTGGTATCACATTTTGCACTATAGTTGTGTTTTAGAAGACACCTTGATCGCACTATAATAACAAATGCATTAGCATTGTTATTCATATTTTTTAATATGTATTATTATTTGTGTTCCTTTTTTTTGTTTTTTGTTAACTAATGTGTGGCTCGTTGGTCTTGTGGTTAGCTTATCTGCTTCCAATGCAGAAGGTCCAGGGTTCGATTCCCGCTAAAGTCAGAAGTTTTTTAACTTCTGATTTGGACTTAAGTCCATCAGTTCTTGTCTTAGGAGTTTGTAAACGGTGACTTTGGAGCCGTCCTAGCAACGAAGCTCATAATAAATTTCAAAGTTGTTCTGAATTGGCCTTATTGACTCTGACGTTGATTCGCGGGTGTTCGCACTGTCCATACCACTGATTGCTATATTTCCTATTAAAAATATCGATCTTTGGTTGGCTATCGCTCACTCGTCGATTGCGTCGGGGCCTGCAGGGTTGGCTTGGTCGCTTTGATTTAAAGTCCCCCACTGAAAATCAGTTATATAACTGAGTGGGTAGACTCTAAATAAAATTTATTTATTATTTATTTATTTAATTGTATTTTTATTTTTTGTTATTATTTGTAATTTGTATTTGTCCCATATATATGCTTTGCATGCATATGTCAATGGACTGAAATAAAGAAAGATCCTTGGTTCTTTGGCTCTTTCCTCCCAAGTCTATCATAGGCTAGAGTGGCGCATTATGGCCTTACAGTTGACGCACCCTTATACCAACTAAACTAAAAAACCTACAATGTATACCTTGTATTTTATCAATGTTCCCGAGTACTTAATATGCATGACTCTCTCACTCGTCTTTCAACGAGTTTGGCGTTTTCCTAGTCTACTAGATTGGTACTTGTTGGTAGAAGGGATAGATTTTCTTATTTCTGGATAATTATAAGACGAGTGATCGCAGCAAACGCAGGTCTGGTCGAAAGGAACGGCACTTTCTGTGAGAAAATAACGGTTTGTTTATCTATTTGATCGATGCCAAACGGCCAAACATATTGAGCTGAAATTTTAAACAGACATACGTGACCAGTTATCTGAGAACAGATAACAAAATGAGCAAAATCCGTTGCGATTGAAACCTACAAGAAACAATCAATTCAAAATAATTTTATTAATTCATTTTTTTGAATGTAGGTGGTTACCAATTAAGGTGTATTCCTAGCCTATCATAGGCTAGAGTGGCGGCGTGGCGCATTATGGCCTTACAGTCGACGCGCCATTTTCAGCTATTTGCAGACGCCGTTCCGAAAGATTTACAATCTTGAAACTCGGTATATGACTTGATATGTGGTCCATGACATACCAAATAAAAAACCGATAACCCGTTCTGTGTTTAAAAAAAGTGCCTTAACATAGTCGAAAACCTTCCGGCTGGCTGGCTGGGTGGTTGGTTGGCTGATTCTGACGGAGAGGAATAAGAGCCTACAGAGAATTTTGTAACATTGTGCTTATACTTCCTTTTTTATGAACCGGTGTTATTATTCCATGCTTCCATCTAGTAGGGAAGAATACACTATTTTATAGAAGCATTGAAAATAATTGTTAGAAAGCGATCGTCTACAATGCTTAGCCTAATTACATTGAGTGAAATCATATCAGGCCCGGGAAATTTTTCTGTTTTATAAACCCTTCCTCAAACACTCTTTGACCCCTCGACGTGATATTTTGAAATGGCATAAGCTATCCAAAGGTACGTCAGGAAACGGTGGCAGGGGTTGATCTTCCGGGATTGGCTGTTTAAAAAACAGTTTAGCACGCATTTTCTTTACAAAATATAAGAACTTGACAGTGTGTAAGGTATAACACTTTTTACATTTCGTCGCATTTCCACAAAAAAAAACTAAAGAATTGAACACAAATGCTGGGAAACTTTACTTTCTAGCACACTAGTAGAGGGTATGGCACTTGGTAACAAAACAATATGGCGGCCAGGGATGCATGTTTTTTCATGTTTGGGGTATGGGGAAGTTTCCCCCTCCCCCTTCCACCCTACCTCTCAACCCCCGACCCCCCACTTCCACCCCTAAACCCCTGCCCCCACCCCAACCCCAAGATCCACCCCTCCCAAAATGCAAGAAGTTCTAGGGGGCATATGTAAACTAGGCACCCCTACCCCACCCCTCCAAAAGCCATACAAGAGTGAGAACCCCTATACTACTTGACTTATTTAATATTTATATTTCATATCATGGATGTCAACAGTTACAACAAATAGCAATTTTGTGAAGGTACATTCTGTGTCTCGATAGCTCAAGTGGTAGAGCGCTGGCATATTGAGTCAGAGGTTCTGGGTTCGATCCCCAGTCGGGGCACACTTTTTTCTTTTTTTTTAATGACAATTGCTATCATTCAATATTAATATTTAAGATAATTGTTCATGTGAAGGATATAGGATAAGGTAGTCCTAGGGAAAATAAATTAAAATAGTCGAGACTTAATTAGGGTTAAATCTCATCATTTATTAAATTTCACCATGATTACACATTTACAGACTTGGTTCATAATAGGGTTTATGCATGAAAGGAGACATGTTTATTAGTTCCACTTCTCCATATATGAAGTCAGTACCCAGTTCATACACGATTTTTTCTAGATTTGGAGTAATGAAACGTTCTTCTTGCCGAAGACGTTCAATATAGTTCTTTACCACGTCATGCAGGTTTACACTTGTTTCACTCGAACCTTCTTCAATTGCAGACATTTTCTGATCGTACTTATTTTTAATTCGCAGTAGGAAATTAAAATACCACTTATTTATCTCACCATAGGTTTCGGAAGTAAGTAAAGTGTGAGTTACGATCTGAGAATACTTAACCAAATTAAGACACGTCACTTCACCGAGGTACATTGACACATTTTCATGTTTAGATGAAAGCACAACCACTGTACTACCATGATGATTGAACACAGATAACGTGTATTCAGCAACTTGTTTATCAGGCGTATTGCGTGCATCTTCTCCAACATTAAAGATGTAGGTATTCAATATCTCCAGTTCACGGACAAGCTGCTTCCAGCCTTGAGCAGTAAGCTGAATTCCTCTTCCACCCTTGGCCGCCAGGATTTGCACATAGGGACTAAAGCAGTCCTTCATGTGAAGTCCTGTCACCAACATTTTCGTGCGGAACCCGTTTAAGAAGAACACATTTTTTAGCAATACCTGTTCGTACTTTCTCAGATGATCGGCTTCGTAAGACTTATTCACAGCTGGAGCAGAAACAGCAGGAGCAGAGACAGCAGTAGAAGCAGCAGCGAAATCGTATTGGAAGTCCATTGTTGAGAATGATGGCGTGTAAGCGTCCGTCTCCGGCGAAGCTTGGGTGCAGACTGATACAAACCTGACACGCCTAGCTCCGCTCCTAGCGGTAGCACAATAAAGATGCTTCCTGATTGGCTGCCATGTAGGAAGCTCCGCCCCCTCCCTTTCTCTCTCGCTTTACTTACCTACCCCATGCGTGACATCACACAGACAAGTTAAGACTTGAAGTCGAGGACGCCATACCTGTCAAGACTTGCAAAGCTAGCAAACAACTACTATATGATATTTTGCATATAATTATAAACCGTTAATGTCATAACATCTATTATTAATTACGTATTGTTCCGAATATAGCGCGATGTTTTTTTCCGAAAATACAATCTCAAAAACAGCACTCGCGTTATTTCCGCGCGCTTGCATTTGAAATAGCGCCTGAACATAGGCCACGCCGCTATACAACTCCCGCGCACCGTCTGCTGCGCTTCGCCCCGCCCACCCACTCGATGCCACTGAACTCGGCCGAACCGTGGGCGAAACTGTCTGCTAGTCGTCAGAATCCTTGGCCGTGATCACATCGCGACCTAGCTTGACCTACATAGATTTTGTTCGTCGGGGTTGTCTATCTACGTTGCTAAGAGTCTACGTAATAATGAGTGATGAAGGAGAAGATGAAATGGCTCAAGATGAACAAATGAAGACTGCTGACAGCGTGGAAAAGAAAGGTTCCTCTGCCTTACAAATCAACAAGGGATTGAGAAGGAGCTATGACGTCAACTTCAAAACAATGGTAGCTAACGAGGCTATTGCAACGAATAACGAGAGCTGCACATAAATATGGAGTTTCCGAAGTGAACATTCGACTATGGAGAAAAACAACTAGACCTATACAAATCGGCAAATTCAACTCGTAAAGCGTTCCGAGGACCTAAGAAAGGAAAATATGAAGAACTTGAAAATCGTGTTGTGCTGTTCATTCAAGAAAAAACGTGCTGAAGGGTTCCCGATTTCACGCGAAACAATAACTTTTAAGGCTATTGAGGTAGCAAGGCAATTGGAATTCCAAGAAATGAATTTAAAGCAAGTTTAGGGTGGTGCAGACGTATGATGAGGCGTCAAGGCTTTCACTGCGTCGGCGCACTTCTCTCGCGCAACGTTTGCCGAACGACTTTAATGAAAAGCTGCTATCATTTCAGCAATATATTATCGGATTGCGCAAAGAACATGACAATCTCCTGGGACAGATGGGAAACGCCGACCAGACGCCGATATGTTTCGAAAGCCTTCCAACACGACTGTGCACACTAAAGGTGCTAAATCTGTCATTGTTAAATCGACGGGCAATGACAAGGCGCGGATCACTGTCATGCTAGCTGTCTTGGCTGACGGTAGGAAGCTGCCCCCGTACGTTATCTTAAAGCGCAAAACGATGCTAAAGATAAAATACCAACAGGAATCATTCTTCGTGTTCAAGAGAAGAGGTGGATGGACGAAGCATTAGTAGTGGATTGGCTGAAGGTTGTTTGGGGTCGGCGACCGGGTGCTCTATTGAGGCTGAGGGCTATGCTTGTCCTTGATGCCTTCAGAGGACACCTCACTCCACGGACCAAACAACAAGTGGCATCAATGAACACTGATCTGGTTATCATTCCAGGGGGAATGACGTCCCAGTTGCAGGTACTTGACGTGGTAGTGAACAAGCCATTCAAAGACTATGTGAAGAAAGAATACAGTGCGTGGTTGTTGGCAGGTGACCATGCTCTAACACCTACAGGCAAGATAAAGAAGCCATCCATTCCACTGCTCATGCAGTGGATCTCGTTGCATGGAACAAGATTTCCCCTGACAGCATTGTGCATGGTTTTAAGAAATGCTGTATTTCAAATGAATTGGATGGAACAGAGGATGATGTTCTGTGGGAAGAGGAGGGGGAAGTTGAAACTGCTGATGAGGACAACTCTGTCAACTCATTTCTGACCAGGAATCAGACTGGTGAACTGTGGAGTGTGGACTGTGGTTGGCATGTGAGCTTGTGCTTGGCCCTACCCTTTTAAAAAACCATAGGCCTAGGCCCTAACATTATTCAAAATGTTTTATTGAAGACTGACTTCATTTTATAGTAAATAAAAATGTTTCATGTACATTTTAATTTCTTTGATTTTTTCTTTTTTCTTGAAATGATTCTGAAAATTGGGGGTCGTGTTATATTCGAGGTCGTGCTATATTCGGAACAATACGGTATTAGACGCCATGACACCTGGTTTGATGACAAAAAAAGGATGTTGATGGGTAAATAATTTTACATAGAATGCTTATTTAGGTTTATAACAGCATAGCCATTTATTTTTTTATTTTTGTTTTAAAAAAAAGGACATTACAATATATAAGACACAAATTACAGATTAATTTTGCAAGAGTTTAATATCACCAGTAACAATACAATTATTAATCTAGGATTTACGTGAACACACATTGATTAAACATAATTTGCGTTTTGGTTTATACATTTACCAAACACTTTCTTGAAGATATTTTAGTAATTTATCATTAGAAGGGGCATTTTTTCCATAATGCCAAAAAAGTCTTGAAGAGACAAACCTCTAGCTTTATGTGATAAATTTAAAACAAATATTCACCACACACTTGAGAAGTATAGCTTTGAAGTTCCACTGTATTGTAAGTCCATGAAGAGCACTGGCGATTAAGAAATTCCGATGTTCTTGCACATAGGGTGGGAGACCGTAACTGTCAAAATATTCACCACGTCCAAACTTGTCAATGTAAATGCTACCCATGGGTGCCGGTTTCTTCCTGGGTCTGTATTGGCGATAAGTAAAGATGGACGAGATTCAATTCTTGGTAATGTGTCTGCAGCAAAAATCCCCAGAAACTGGTGTCAGTATATACATCACTCAGAGAGCTTCTTCAAGTTCAACAGCGTACATATTTCTCAAAATATTCCACTAACGTCTGGTGTAAGAGCCTGCCAGTAATGAGTGGGCAGCGAGGACTCCAGCGCTTATGTTCCTCATGGGTATATCCGTAGGGAGCCATTGACCCAGTCCACATTGCATTGTACACTTACAACGTATCATTCCTGTGGCTGTAGTAGAATCCTGTAGCAGCAAGATCTTCAGATTGTACGTTACATTTGGAAATGTTCAAATGTTTTAAGTCTGGCAGTGAATTGTCTCATATCAGTGACGTCCATTATTTCGAAGCCCATTGAGCAAGACGAAACAGTTCTGTAATGCACATTGCATTCTTGTCTCTTTATGATGTTCACAGTAGAATGGTAAATATGCAAGTGTTTTAGACTTGGGCATCCCAATTCTTGTAATCAACAATGTGACGTTCAAGAAGTCTATCAAGATGGAGAGCTTTTTCTTTTCCTTTGACAAAAATAGTATTGAAGGTATGGTGGCCATGAGTAGATATTCTTCAATGTTGCATATTCGTGACACCACTAGACCACTTGAGACATGGATGATTATCTCCAGCCAATGTTTTACTTGTCTTGATGCATTCTCAACAAAACTCTCTTCATAAGGTGGTTGAATATCCAGTGTTGAACTTTTAAGGTTTGATGGCAAAGAATAGCTAGTTCTTTAATGATAAATTCTCCTTGACCGTATGTGGCTTGAAAATCAATCTGTGGCACTCATGATGAACTGCTCAAGGAAGACTGAGCCAAACCTCTTGTGCACATGGCATTTTAGTTGTTGTAGTCCACAATTACATTACGATGCTGGTCGATCTCAAGCAAATTGTCAAATTCTGCGTAGATAACACAATCCACAGCTTCAGTTGGAGACTCTTTGAATTTTACTTCGACACGAAGACTTCCATTACGTTGCACGCACCAATGATCAGCACTAGCTGATAAATCAGGCGTAAGATCAAAAGCATTAGGCAATAGCCATGGGGTAATCTTCTCTGGTGATGCCATTACCTTCATCTTGAAAATGTATTGCTGTGCCAGAAAACAAACTATGATATGTTGGCATGTACTGACTGGTATCAAAATTTGGTTGTAGTGGTTTTGAAGGAAAGTGCTGGCCATCAGCATAGAGTGCAATTTGATTGCAATTGAAATGTTAATTGACCCATAAAAATATTATCAAGTGTTTTACTTTGTACACCCGAAGGAATAGTCATAGTTTTCAAGTCTACACGGGTGATTGGGTATTTTGCATGAGTCTTTTGAAGTGTATGATTGTGTGCAAGTAATACTGACGAATTAACTCGGACTTTCCGTACAAGTAACTGAGCACTCATTATCTTGGTTTTCACAGCAGTACCATCTTTTGACATGAGATTGAATGCGTCTTTAGTCTTCATAAATTTTATACGCATTTCAACACCATTCAATAGAAAGCGGTCTTGATTAAATAAATCACGGTGAATATTTCCCATAAGTTCTACCGTAGCACTGCCTTTGGTAAAATTCATGCGTTTCTTCAGTTCCTGCATTATTATCAAAATCATCCATTTACCAGAAGTATCTTTGTAATAAAGGCGTGAAGTTAATTGTGAAGATTTAGCTGGTGCATCATAATTCAATTGGGTCTCAATGTATGCTCTGTATGCATATGTCTGTGATGTAGCAGAAATTAGTTTACCATTTAAAATACATCAACCTGACTAACATTGAGTGTAGCCAATTGTTGACAGGCCGTACAGTAGCAGCACCGCCAAAGCTGTACCATCTTCCTTGGTAATTTTTGCATTTACAAGAAAAAGTGTTTGTGCCAATCAATGTAGTCTTCTCCTTGACCACTGACAACAAACTCCAGGGGTGCAGAGTCATTAAGTGCTGTGACAGGCTCAAAGAAAACCCACTCACCTCGTTCAATACTTGTTTGAGTGACTGGAAGCCCAAATAAGTCAAGTTCTGACTTTACAGATTCACAGGAATGAGAGTGCAGAAACGACATGATTAAGAAAATATATCTTTCACAGCAACTCCTTTAACTTTTCTCTTCAGCTTCTTTTTTGAGGTCCTCTTGCTACGAGAGACAGACACTGAATGAAGTCGATGGCGATGTTTAGCTCTTTTAAGACCAGAGCCAGACATGCGGTCAAGTTTTTCAGTTGCCTTCCGCTTCAAGTTGAGACCTGCTTCTTGAAGTCTGGTTTTGAATGATTCCTTGACATTTTTATTCTGTGCTACATCACCAAGTATGCTTGCACCTGATGTCAATGCTTGATGCCCTAAGGCTCTTGCCCCGCTTTTCAATAGAGGTAATGCAGCTCTAAAGAGTCCACCTAGGAAACTGCCTATACCATGACCTTTCTGATAACTTGAACCTTTATAAACACTTACTCCACTTCCAGCTTGGTCAGAATAGTATTTTATGTAATGATCCAAATCGTTCTGCCTCATTTTGTAAATAATAATTTTTCACGGAGACGACGACGAAAATGTAGTACCACCGCTGAAGTCCCAGATTGAAATGGCATTGAAAGACCAGTGCTGCTCCTTAAATCTATTTCAATTGTGCTGAATTCACGCTTGAGAACAGGAACGTAATGCAGCGTTAAAAATCCTTTGGAAATGTCGTCCCCAAAATTGTGTTCTGTGTGTTGTGTATTTACCATTCGTAGCAGAGGTGCAACAGTATCGCCTACAATTTGAGGCTCAATGATATCACAGTAAACAAATATATGGTGTGGGGTTCCAACTCCCAACATCATAGCATGTCTTGCAAGGGGGTCATTACCCACGTCAGTACCTGGTTCATATCCCAGCTGACTTGCAAGCTCTGGACTAAAAATTACTTTGGCATCATGACCAAATTTAGACTTCACAAAATAACCACCCTCTGTTACTGTATCAACTTTGAATTCACCAATATTGGTAGGGGCAATAGCATTGTTCACTGCACTCAAGAGATTACCAACATTTTTGTAGTAACCTGGTTTAACATACACTGTTTCTATGGTGATTACCTGGTTAGCATCTTCTTTATTATCATTCATAGATATACTGATTTTATTATGTCCCTCAGACACATTTACTACTGTTTGAGGATAGTGAAACTCTGTAAGAGCTACTTTACGCAATCGCCAAAAAGAGTTACAGGATCTTTAAGCTGAGTTATAAAATGTGCAGTGGTATTGTTTTCAAATGTGTGCATTGAGCTGTTACTAGGAAGAGTAACATAAAACCCACTCATTTTAAATGAATTACTTGAGATGCAGGTAGCCACGATTTGAATTCTGATGGATAACCTCTCCACTTGACAAGCACTTTCTTTCTGAGACCTTTTCCCAAAGAATCAACAATTTTATCTATTTTATGAATATGTTCTTTTCTTAGTATCACTTGCTGTAACTCCACTTCATAAAAAGTTCCTTCAATTTCTTCACCTTGCAAGTCTTCAATGACGTATACAGGAAGAGTACGTGGAATAATTCTTTTTATGCGGAATATTTCTTCAGACCAGTTCTTTTCAAACCCTTTTTCAAAAGTAGTTTTCTCCTTACTGATTCTTACATAACTTTTAATCACATATTTAGGCACTTTGTTCAGTTTTTGTTTAGGAGACTTGTTCAAATTTTTCCAAACTTGCAAAATATTTGTTTCGTTGACTTGAGCCGGAGCCATTTTTATAGATCTGTGAACGGTATGATTATATGCATGTAAAAGTTGAGGCAATACATCAACATACCGGTACATATTGTAGTATGTAAAGTAGCGCCACATTCTTGTTTTCAAAGTCCTGTTCAAGCGTTCCACAATACTCGCCTTGATGTCTGGATTGTTACTGTGATAGTAATTAATGTGTTTTTCTTTGAGAAAGGCTTGGAATGGTTTATTTATAAACTCTTTTCCTTTGTCGGTTTGCAAGTTAAGTGGTTTACGTTTATCTTGTGATAAAATACTCTCAAATGCTCGTTTAACTTCACCTCCAGTTTTGTTACGTAGAGGAATTGCCCATGCATATTTACTAAATACGTCAATTACTGTGAGTAAATACTTGTAGCCATCGTTATTTTTCTGAAGTGATTGCATATCATTGAGATCCGCTTGCCATAAATCATCAATGTTGTTGACAATGTACCTATTGCGTAGGAATTTCTTTCTTAAAGGCCGATGAAGTGTATACGCATCTTGAGTTTGAAGCCATTTAATAACATCACTCTTTGGAATACTTTTATCAGTAGCCTTCCATAAAGCATCTGCAGTTGAGAATCCCCCTGGGTGTGAGGGATCGTTATGGATTTTAGAAAGTAGTTGACGAGTCTTGACTTTCATTCTAGAATTTAAAACGCTGCCAAGGCTGAAAACGCTGAGTTTTATTCTTTTTTGCTGAAACTGTTTTTGATGGTGATGCTGAAGGTGTGTTCCGGCTTGCTTGTACTTGCTGAATGAATTGTTTACGCCGTGTATTAACTATATATTCTTGTGGTATGTTAAGTTCTGCCAAAACATGTGCAAACACCTCCCAGCCCTGAGGAGCAGTATCTCTTCTATTACGTACTACATCAGAAATGAGATCAACAATGGACGAGCCATGAAGCTTTGCACCTCGAACACTTACACTTCCAAATTTATCCCAATTTATAATTTCTGCACTATTCAGACTATCATACAGCAGCTCTGCTATGTTCTTGTACATCTTTGGAATAGATCTCAGTGTTTGAATTTTAATAACATCTTTGACTTTATCTTCTACTTCATCCTTCTCATTTTTAACACCAGGTTCATTTTTCACTTGTTCTTTTTCACTTATTATTGGTAATGCGATGGGATTACGTAACTCACTTGTAAAGTGTAAAAACCGTGAGAGTACTTGTTTATACTGTAACCACTTTTCATCATCTGTGAGATTTTTTAGCTTAAGTATACGTTCCATTTCTTGATCAAGTGAAGATATGGTATTATTGACAGGATTTTCTGCACGTTGTTGAATCCTTCCCAGTGTATCAGGGTCTATGAGTAACATTTTCTTTGTATGGTTCATGATTTAAAGATACTTCCAAGAATACCACTCAGAAGAGGTGCAAGTAGCAGTGGCAGAATTGCACCACCACTCTGTTGTAAAATCTTCTTTTTTCTTTTCCAATTTTCACCTCGACACACAAGTTTCCTCAACAACCTCTTGTGACGAGAAAGTTTTCTCTTCTGAGAGTGGTTTAGAGATACACGTCCTTTTAAAGTGTTGTCTGCACATTCACAGATAGACTTTATAAGTCCGCAATCAGCAGCTTTAATAATTGATTTGCGCATGTGTGGACTTGCACGATGAAGAGCACGAAGCAAATCCGCATGGCTGAGTACTGTGCTAGACATGATGCTCGAATGAATGAGAATGAGAAGGTGCATGATGTTTTATAGATTTTTTGGTAGGTACACGTAGCAAGACTTATCATCAGGAAATATTGAAGTTCTAAAACGCATAATGTCTGGTGTAGATTGTTTAAAGTCAAATAAGAGGTATCCATGTGGTGCAGATGTTGCATCTTCAAAGGCCTCTCTTACAAATAATGGATTGTCAGGATAAACCTGCCTTGACAGGTGACTTATTTGTGCACGATCACGTGGATTTTTAAAGCATACCAAGTAGTGAGAGTTAAGGGGAATCCCTAGACTCGACTCATATTGGCTAACTAAGAATATATGTGTACACACACAAAGTATATCTCGTTTAAGGCCTACTGACGTGTTTTTTTTCACAGTGGCGGAAAATTTTGGGCAATTTTTGACATTTTTTGTTGAATTTTATTGTTAAAAATGGGAATCAAACCAGCTCAGAGATCATTTGGTTTAGAACCTAGATTTTTTTTATCAACAACTATGTACGTTTTTTAGCAGCGTTTGAAGGTAACTTTATTCAAATATCTCTGTAACTTGTTTTTATATGAATTTTTGAATTTTGGTGAAAATTTCACACAAATAACACGAAGTGTTTTAATTGTTTTTCACTTGAATTTCGTGAGGCATACCAGATTGGGCTACTTCATTTGCTTCATTGAACGTTTCTTAAGGTATCAGAAGTCATTTGACGGTCCTACGATAAAAACTCGTTGAGTGTGACTGATTCCCCCAAGACGCTGCAAGAACAGGCGACTCAGCTCCAGATTCCGGCCGTCATCTGTCGCTGTGTAGCGGCAGCCAAGGCTAACTGAGCGGGTCGCGAGGTTGCCATGCCATGCGCTCGACTCTGTTATAACACGGGAATACACACATCGGTCGGGAGCGGACTGGACGTGTGACTGTCTAGTTTTTACGAGTACGTTGCGGTGAATGAATCTAGTATTGTATGTGTTCTAATTTTAGTCGATGGTAGAAAAACCGTGTTTATAATACTAGCGCGATTTTGTGTTTAGTGAAACATAGTCAATAGTACAATACGTAGATCTAACTGTCAGTGTCACACAATTGGCAGATACAAACAAAACCGCAATAGACCTAGAAAACGCTGTAAAAGGGCAAAAGTAGTACAGTCTCACACGAAAATTGCCGTCCATAAACAACTTTCTTTACCCACGTAAATATAAATCAATGCAAGTTTATATCATTCAAATAATATACTATGAATACTTCCAATACCGATATGCCTACTTAGATCGAAATTAAAAAGTGCATTTTCCTGGGAGCCTGACTTGGAATCTGAGTCAGGTACGTCAGGACTGAGGAGTAATTCGTTTTGAAACCACACTCACTCATTGCGAGTATTTTTTATTGCTAGTAGTAATTATTATTGCGACAAACTTATTCCACAACAAGCAAAATAAATAGCAATCTAGTGAATATTTTATTTATTTTCTACAATTTAGAAATAAAAAAAGTCCGCCCCGACCGGGATTTGAACCTATACTACGGGAGTTTTTCCCGACTAACCAAATCGAGAAATAGTGAATATTTGTCTGCTAGTCTCGATAGAACAGTTGGCAAGAGTATCGGTATGTTGAGCCGGAGGTTCTGGGTTCGAGACCCGGCCGAGGTAAGTTATTACAATTGCCATGTGTAAAAAATTATAATAGGTTTCTAATAGTAAATTCCAAATAATATTATTTTATTAAGAAAAGAGTTACTATAATTCTAATGCAAGGGGAGAAATTCATGTGTTCTATATTGTTTTATAATTAATTTCGTATCTATAACTATTTATAATGGAAATAACTTTCCACCGCGGCTGATCCAGCATAATAATATTATCACATCGCACGTGGCAGCCTACCAGCCACTGCTGTATGCTAAGATAAGAGTGGCACTAGAGAACGGTTGAGTGTGCACTATTAGACACCAGACGCATACATGCAGGCTATGTATGAAACCACCCAAATATTCGTATATGCATTATTGATCCTTTCTATGGAATGTGTTATGAGAATGAGAATGTGAAAAATCTTGTATCGCTTGTGGATCTGGAAACTGGACTTCAGTACCGGTAATTAGTGAGAAGTGGGGGGGGAGAGCTGGGATGCGATAAAGATAATCTCTTTCTAGCCGTCCGCGGCAGCTAATCGGTTTTGGCGCAGGTCCAAAGCGTATGACATTGTTAGTCGGAGGACGCGGGTTCGAATCCCACATGGCCTTCACGGTATTTGTCCTTCAACCTCATTTATTACCACTTATCGTCTCAATAGAAGTAGTGTAATAATAGGCAGCTAAAAGAGAATGTATTATAATTCTCTATACCAACAATGTCTTATTATAAACGGGGCCTTAATTATTTCGGAATCAAGTTAACACATTATGAAGTGAGAAATAACAAACGAATTGTTTAATTATCCTTGCCAAAAATAAAAATAGTTTAGCCCTAATGTATAGGTTCTTACAGCAGTGATTCCAGTCATGACATTGCTGAAATCTCCAGTGATAAGTTTTCCGATATACCTATCGCTCCAGACCTGTTGTTACCATGTTTCCAAAATTGAAGGAATTTTACTTGGAGTGTGCACGAGCTTCCGGAAATTGTAGGTCCTAGGGAAACTCCAAATATGCGAGTACGGGACCCGCCCCACATCCAGGAAGCACAAAGAACTAAAGCTGAGAGTGCTGCGAAAAAAAATTCAAAAAATTAGCCTAATGTCTGTTAATGTTACCACGCGCCGTTTTGGAACTTACACTATTTTGTTTTTTCGTTTAAAAAAAACATACGCTCATCCAACAACGCGCCTGAAAAAGCGTTTGCGAAGCTAGTATAAATATCAGCAGTTGACACAGATGCTAGTTGAAGTTCTGCATTATTGAAGCTGGTTCTGGTGGTAATTATTACATTAGTTGTGGGTCGTTCTTTGGACTACAGTGACCAGGCATTACAACATATTGGTAAAAATATACTAAAAATTATTTGTTACCAACAAGGTGATTTGCTATTATGTTTCCAAACACTCGCTAATCTTTTTACTCAATGCACCAACTGCAAAGATATAAATAGTTATAAAAGTTATAAAAAACAGATGAAAATTAACATGGACTCGCAACACCAAAAGCGGCTATATTCATAATCATGAATCATGATCGCATCTTCTTCAGTTGCTATTTCATACAATAAAAGGATAAAAGGTGTTTATTTTCACTTTGAGTTCGAATTATTTATTATATTTCAAACAGACTTTAAATATATCGTTGTGGAAATATCCTAAACCTATCCTAAATTGAACCCATTATCTCGAAAAACAAACTTGATGCCCGCGGAACGTAGTATAGTAGCTGTTACGAAACAATAACTACCCGTTAAAGTTCTATAACTAAAATGAACTGTGACAAGTTTTAATATGAATATTGATACTAAATTTACTTTATTCAAAGGAAAAAGCTCTACAATTTAGTTTGATCAAGTTGCTCGTAACTAGGGCCTTTTGAGAATACACAAATAAAAAACAAGCGCACAATGCCTTTGAAATATAATGAATGGCCACTGCCATCTATCTTTTAAGTCTACATTTCCAACATACTCCCACCTTTCATTTTGACATAATAATGACAGCAAATGAAACATAATATTTTGACCATGACAGTCTACTGTGGGTATGTTGACATCACTCTTGCGGCTCGTGTGCGAATTGCATCATCTTCACTGCGTTGTGGGTTTCGGAAGATTTGACACTTCTAGGGGTTTATAACCGTTGTTAGGACGCACCAAGATTCCATGCTGCGTCTTCACCCGAGCCACTCTGCGTATCCGTCATTGCGGTAAAGATCCAACACTTTTGCCATTGGCCAGTCCAGTCTCTTTTTTATTGTCGGCTCCCACAAGCACAATCTCGCCGACTGATAGTTTTCCTGTGTCGTTCACTTTGCCTTCCCGCGTTGTACCAGTTGTCCCGAATACTCTTTCCTAAATCGGCTTCGTAGATGGTCACGGACAATTTGTCTATAACGGAACGGCGTTGGAAACCTTCAGATTCCAACATATCAAAATCTGGCACGTTCTGTTCGCGAATATCATTCAGAAACATCGCCGGAGTTAAAGGTATCAAATCGTCTATGTTGTCTGTAATGTAGGTGAGAGGTCTCCATTGATGACTGCCTCAGCATCACACAATACTGTAGAAAGTTCTTCGTAGTTCAAGAAGACTTTCCTAGCACGCGCTTGAGTATTCCTTTTATGAGCGAATGAGACGCTTCCCACCATCCTCCCCACCATGCTGCTGATGGAGGGTTGAATTTCCAGTGAATCTTGTCCACTGCGAATTCATTCTTCACCTTATCCCAGTCCAACTCTTGAAGAGCATTAGCACACCCAACAAAATTGGTCGCGTTGTCGCTATAGACCGTAGTGGGCCTTCCTCGGCGAGCCACAATCTTCTTACTGACTGAATAAAACCCTCAGTGCTGAGTGAGGCTTACAAGTTCCAAGTGAATAGCTCGGTATACTGCACATGTAAACAACACTAGCCAAACTTTACTCTTATCCTTAAGATACATTGGGCCAGCTAGGTCCACTCCAACAATCTGAAACACTGCTGCGGTGGTTACTCTGTCTTGAGGTAATGGAGCTGGGTAGTCGTTGACCTTTTTGGCTGCAAATCTTCTACATCTTGGACATTTCAACGATTTTTTTTATTGTTTGTCTGCTTTTCACAATCAATATTTTTCTCGCAATTTTCCCATTAGAAACTGTACTCCTGCGTGACTGTTTCTTGAGATGTTCTTCTCTGATGATCATATTCACCACTAGATGTTTGGACGGTAGTAGCACAGGGAATATGAAATCAATGATATCATCTTTCATAGCGAGTCTTGTCTTCACTCGTAATAGTCCGTCTACCCCTTTAAATACTTGAAGACCGCAAGCCACTTCTCCTTCATAACGAAAAGATTCCTGTTGAATGTTGATTAGTAGATCTCTTTCTGCTGCGTTGAGCTCGTCGACTGTCAGTGCACCCTTGGCACTAATCTTCTTGCGAGACTTGTTAATAAATCTCTGCATCCATGCTGTGACCTTCACTAACCGATTGTATGATGAGAACCTTGTTATGTTCCATGGGTCGTCTTCACCGGTTGTCACGTGCATGGCGTTCATTACTTTCTTTCTCTGTTCAGAGAACACTAATTCCTCGTTGAATTTAGTTTCTCCCACTGGCCATTGTGAAGCATGTTCTTTGAGCCACTCCGGTCCCTCCCACCATCTCGAATGTACAAGGTCTTGTGAGCTGCATCCTCTGGATGGAAGATCAGCAGGATTGAGAGAGCCTGGTACATGCCTCCAATTTTCCGGTTTAGTGAGATTGCATATCTCTTTTACCCGATTTCCAACGAAAGTGCCCCATTCATCATTCCTCCGTATCCATGCTAACGCTGTCGTTGAATCACTCCAAAAATGGAAATCAGTTTTGTCTTCTATATTGCAAAGATTTCTGTACTGATTCCGATAAGCGCTTCCAATTAGACAGCTCATTAACTCCAATCGAGGTATTGTTATTTCTTCAGTGGGGCTATTCTTGATTTAGCTTGTATAATTTTGTACAGTAACTCCCTCAGACGACTCTGTTCTGAGAAAAACTACTGCAGCATATGCATATCCACTTGCATCACAAAACGTATGGAACGACTGTGAACTCACATAGCTTCCTACGTTCGCTATGTGTCTTGGAATTTTAATATTCGATAAGAATCGAATCTCGTTTAGCCATTTTAGAAACTTCATTGTAGATTCTTCATCCAGGAGTACATCCCATCCCATCTTACTAATCCACATTTCTTGCAGCATTAGTTTTGGTAGCAGTATTACTGGGCAACATATTCCTAATGGGTCGAAAATCTTTTGAGTCATAGATAAAATTGTTCGTTTTGTCACTTCCTGAACAGATTCGATGCTGGTATATCAACACTCAAACTGTCCAGATGACGATCCCAATTCAACCCCAAAACAGAAGTTATTCTGCCGTCTTCCATTTCAGAGTCTTCATCTTTCGAATATTTCCACATTCTTAGGTCCATCTTAGCGTCTTCAAAAGTTTTACTGATTCCTCCCGAAATTGGCAAACTCTTCTACTGTATCGACGGAAGTTACACAATTGTCAACATAGAGCGAATCTTGAAGTTTCTTGGCAATGAGACTTTTATCTTCAGGTACTTGGTTGTTAAAGTGATAATCTATGACACTACCAAGTAAGAATGGACTACAGTTGAGTCCAAAAACTACTCTTTTGTGTCTGAACACCTTAAATGGCGCTTCATAATCCTCTCCCCATAAAAACCGCAGAAAATCTCTGTCCTTCTTGTGTATTTCAATCATGAGAAATGCCTTACGAATGTCGAAGTGACTCCAATTTTCTTCTCTCGGAATCTTTTTATCATTGAAGGTATCAACTCTATGAGGTTTCGATCCCTTCTCCAGACAATCATTTCGGGAGGGTGACTTGTTGCATTTACTTGATGCATCCAATACAGGGTGAACTGGCGTTGTGAGACTATCTGGCTTGAAAACTGGACGAAAGAGGCAAATAGTGACTTGGTGTTTCTATCTCCGCATCAGGTACTTCCTCGATTATCCCTTCTTGAAGCCAGTCTTTAAAAATTCTCCCGTAAAGTTCCAGTTTCCTTCTTTCTTTAATTTATTTGAGGCAACAACAAGCCTTTTTCCGGCAACTTCCCTATTTGTAGGTAGAGGGGGGTGACCGTCAATCCAGGGTAAAGCCACCAGATACCTCCCCTCTTCTGTGCGCGACACTGTTTTCAGAAAATGATCTTTCGTTGCAGCCGCGGCTTCTTCCTTGGTAACCCTCTCTATAGGATCGCTAATACCAATGGATTCTAGCTCCCATAACTCTGCAACAGATGCATCACTGACTTTCATAGATGTCACTAACATTGATACGTTTGTATCTTCAGCCTGGGTTCTAATACGTTTGTATCCAGTTCCGTTTCTACTGCTGTCATACCATTGTCCAACTTGTATATACGTCCAGTGAGTATCTGTCCGTATACATCAGCTCCAAGTAACAATTCAATGTCACTAGGCCTACCCTTTCCTATATCACTAACCCAAATATGATTAGTTCTCGGTTGATTCATCCGTTCTCCTTTAGCAAATCGTGGTATTTTCCCGCAACTCTTACTTTGACTTAGGACATCAATGGAAATAGGCCTACTAGATAACCTCCCAGGCTTCGAGAGTTGGAGTTGAAACTTATCATGAGACTTGGGCTCGGTGTTGGTACCACCAAACAATGAATGTGTGATTGTCTCCTTACCATGAGATACAAATCCAAGCTGATCTGCTGTTGACTTCAGTACATACGAGCGTTGAGATCCAGTATCAATAAGAGCTCTAACTGTCCTTGACTCTCCGTTAGTAACAACATCAACCAACAGAGTCATAAGAACAATGTCACTTGTACAGATCTGGTTTGACATTGAACTTTGCACTGTCTTCTTCCACACTAGTAGACGTAGGTATGAGACTTCTCATATTTTTATGAGAAGTCAATTCAGGACACATCAAAACCAAATGTTTCTTAGCACACAGAGAACATCTTATGACAGCTTTTGCATTTCTTGGATACATGATTAGAGCGGAGACAAGTAAAACAACATTTATTCTGTGTGAGTTTTGTGTTTCTTATCGGCGATGGACATGTCTTGTGCCCGAACACAATCACGACTTTCGTGATGTTTCTCGCAAAATACACACTTCACACTATCGCCATTAAATAGCCCTGCAGCTGTAGGCACAACAAGATCATAAAAAGTCATGTTTAGTCTTGTTCCCTTTCTTCATGTCTCTAGCTCCATGTACCGGTACAAAATCAGATTTGGCTAGATCTATCCTTACTTCGCTTTCAACTTCTCTGTTGAGGAATTCCATTAACACGATAGGCGATTTTCACCTGCCCCACCGTGTATCGCTCCTCGAGACGATAACGAGCTTCTCAGCCAAGCCCTAAGAGTTTCATCAGGTAGACTTGACTCTACAAGAGGAAATAGTACTGCAGCACATTTATCGGTAGTCAGACCCAGTGTATCTAATGCCCTTAACTGACCTTCTATTTTATCAAAGATGCTGGAAAGCGTTGGTTTCTCTTTGTTAGAGACGTTGCTGATTACTAACTTCAGCAGCTCTCTAACATAAACTTCAATTAAGAGATCCTCCTTACCGAATCTTTCTTTCAGTGCAACTATTACCCTCGCATAGTTTTTCGCCTGACTGAGGGTAGCTATCGACAAGCTCGCTAGCACGAGTTCCACTTATCATTGACTGGACCAAATACTGAAATTTGTCACAATCATGAATCTCGGTGTCCTCGTGCACTTCTTAAACTGTGACCAGAATGTCAACCACCCTGTCAGTTCACCATCAAACTTCTTAAGTTCTATCTTAGGTAGAGTAAATGTCCGATTGGACCGGCTGTCAACCCCACACGTTGGTACACTGACATCTCTATTTACATAAGTGAGAGCTCTACCAACTTTACTCCTTACCTCTGCCAGACGATCTTCATAGCCCTCAATGGCTTCGCTTTCCATGGAATAATCCTCGTCACTACAGTCATCATCTAGAAGACTTTCTAAATATTTAGAGTCCAGCTGCCCCAGATCGGTCATAACCTTCTCCAGTTTTTTCTAACTTCAGAGACAAGGTGTCTTCATCTGGGGAAGCTTCAGCAAGCTCCTGCTTGACCTCATGTAGTGTCCTGGTAAACGAAGCCCGCACAGGCGTACGCATCTTCTTGAGTCGATCCATAATATCAAACCACTATCACAAATCACGTCGGGGTCACCAAAAATGTTACGAAACAATAACTACCCGTTAAAGTTCTATAACTAAAATGAACTGTGACAAGTTTTAATATGAATATTGATACTAAATTTACTTTATTCAAAGGAAAAAGCTCTACAATTTAGTTTGATCAAGTTGCTCGTAACTAGGGCCTTTTGAGAATACACAAATAAAAAACAAGCGCACAAATGCCTTGAAATATAATGAATGGCCACTGCCATCTCATCTTTTAAGTCTACATTTCCAACAGTAGCTATTCGCATAGCTGTACTTGGTGTGCGTGGACCCTCTTCAGGTGACCGACTAGGATATTTGGATGTTAGATAAGCGAATGTAAAAGTGCTGTTTTGAAGAGGCCTCGACCAAGAAAACTGCCCTGAGACTGAGGAAAAATGTTAAGACATGATTGCTTGTGGCGGGATTCGAACCCATGACCATCCGAAACAGAATTTAACAAGCTACGCATTTTTATTTTATACCTGTCTGTAAAAACAAACATGGAACGTGGAAATTATCTAAACACAGTAATTTGTAAGAAACGTGGTTCTTGATGACTTGGTAGAGAAAGATGAATTCGATTTCAACGGTAAGTTATTGCATATTTCTGTGTTGACACTCAAGTGTGCGCATGGGGGGCATTAATTTTGACTGGGTGTCGATATGTCGGGAAAACCTGGAAATAATCAACAAAATAAACTAAACTGAAAAATAAATGAATGTAAGTGATGATTGATGAATGAATGAATGAATGAAGGAAAGAAGGAATGATGATATTTTGTTTTCATGTGCCCCTCCTCCTCTCCCCCCCCCCCCCCTATGAGTGCGCATGGTGGGCATTTCATTTTGACTGGGTGTCGATATGTCGGGAAAACCTCGAAATAAATAAAACTGAAAAATGAATGAATGTAAATGATGAAGGAAGGAAGGAAGATATTTTGTTTTCATGTGCCCCCCCCCCCCCCCATGAAAACGCATGGGGGACATTAACTTTGACTGGGTGTCGATAAATCGGGAAAACCTAGAAATAATCAACGAAATAAATTAAACTGAAAAATGAATGAATGTGAATGTGAAGAAAGGAAGATATTTAGTTTTCATGTGCCCCTGATACAACTATGCGCACGCCACGTCACCCACTGCAATGTGGTAAGCGCGTCGTGTTCAAAGAGTTAGTCTATGTAGCCGTAGAGATTGCAACACCGCCTAGCTCCCGGGCCGCGTGCTGCCGTGAAGTAACTGAGGGTCAAATAGACACCACCGACCTTCGACGTGCGGGTCCTCTCTAGCCTACGGCTCATGCTCGACTGGCCCGTCTCGTTTCAAGGCTCGAGTTTTGTCGCCGCGGAGAGATGGAGGGGGGGTGACGTAATAGCGTTCATAATGAAATAGTGAATTCTGAAGCTGTTTGGTATTATGACCGAAAATAGGCTTCTAGGGATTCCCCTTAAGAGAAGTATCTCTGCGCCCTTTACCTTGATGAAACATGTTTTGGGAAATAAACATAATACTCAAATTTCTATGATGAGACCCTTAAGTGAATAAGTCAACAACTCTCTCATCAGCCTCACGCATCATATCGTCAATTATCACTAGTTTTGCACCTTCATGAGGAGGAAAATCTTCAAGCTGTGGTAATCCTCAATGAAAACGTACTTTATTATTTTTGTTTGTTTCATAGAGGTCTTGCCATTCGGAATAAACACACCACCACCACTGTCAGTGATTGTTTGCCACAAATGGCCATTGCACTAACTGTTGAATTGTCAATGA
>JAMZAV010007264.1:0-32651 GCA_024449915.1 Sweltsa coloradensis | reverse complement strand
TCAAGCTAGTCAATCCAGTAGCTAGATTGGAATAGTAGTCTGTAGTCGCGTCTCACACTTAAATGGCATTAGCCGCTCAAATCAGGCGACGCGTAACAGTTCAACTCAGACAGAAGTGTTATAATAATAATAATCACTAGGACCAATGGTAACTTAACGCCACGATCTCAATACATTACCGCCAGTCCTGTTAAGTAGTCACGCGCTCTCACTCATATACAACGCAATCAGTATTAGGGCATCCCCAAAACTGCTCTCTCCCAAAACCAACTCTGCAAGGCCTACTCCATGGTTAACCGGTACCTGCAAGTAAGCCTACGCCGAGGCATGAAGGCCTATTCCAAAATACCATAAGTCTAGGCCATGCCATTGAAAATAATAAACAATGCAGTCAGGTCAGGCCTATGATAAGGCAAAGCTGTAGAGTTAGGGCTAGGCTTATTAGGGATGTAGGTAGCAAGGCCTCAGTCTATAGATATAGCCTAGGCTTCATGTAATATGTAATCTCCTTTGGCCTAGACCCTAACCTACACAATGGCCTCTAGGACACCTGTCCAATTGTATTTGGTCTTAATGATCTAGGCCTAGGCCCTAAGCTGTAACTACACTCTTAGGGGCCTCTTAGGGGCAAAGCTTGGCAAAATTAATTTGAACAAACTTTGAACAAACAAGCTGTGATTCATAGATAGCTTTATATTGGAAAATGTATTGGAAAATAATTAGGGGTGTGCGAAGCTTCGAAATTATCGAATCCGGATCGAATCTTTTGAAGATTCGAATTCGATTCGTCAGTCGAATCCAAAATCCTAAATTTCGAAGTATTCGGCCGATTTCGAATCCGGCGCCATGGCCACTACTGCGATTTGCGATCGATCGATATACCGGTGTGCATCTGGCCGTCATTGCGTCACTGAAGCTCCAGCTGTTTTATATCACGCACACGGAAAACGTTTTTACTTTTTACACCTATACTTTTTTTTATGAGTCAAAAAAACTAAAAAGTTATGAATAATAATGACGAGGAAGATGCGGATGATCCGCAGCCGGTTGAAGCGACGTCCAAAAAAAGGGCTAAGAGTGCAATTTGGGATTTTTTCTGTAAGAACACTAGTGCTGCTGACAAAGACACTTCCATGTGCAACACATGCAAGAAAGTATTTAAAACTCCAAGTGGTAAGTTTATTTTGTATAACTCATATTTTTGTTTATAACTTTGTTTATTTTGTATTTAGTGATCATCCTCGGCTAGGCCTAGGCCTAGGCTTAGGCTAGGCTAGGGCCAAGGCTAGGCCTAGGCTAGGCTAGGCTAGGCTAGGCCTAGGCTTAGGCTAGGCTCGGCCTAGGTAGGCATAGCCTAGGCCTACTAGAGGCTTATCCCAAGCTCAGTAGTTTAGGCCTAGGCCTAGGCCTAGTCCGCATTATGATTTGGAAGGATGTCTAGGCCTACTGTTTGTGTGATCTGTCTTTCACCATTAGTGTGTGGGCAAGAAATACACATAGGCCTAGGCCTTATGTTGTGGCTATAATCTAATAAAATAGACCTACAAATCGAAATAGGACTAGGAACAGATAATGTTTAGAAGTGTTAGGCCTAGGCCTAGTCCTTATCTAATAGAATAGGCCTACAAATCGAAATAGGACTAGGAATAGATAATGTTTAGACAGCTGTTAGGCTCTAAGGGGATTCTTCAGTCCCAACACCTTTAGGCTCTAAGGGCATTCTTCATTCTTACAATAGAATGTTGATTTCAGGTACTACGAGCACTTTGATCAAACACTTGGCATCCCACGTCAACATGTTTACAAAATATAAGCTCCTTAACGAAGAGGCAAAAAAAATTGAACAACCAAAGAAGAAGGTCAAATCAACTAACCAAATGACTTTAACTTCAAGTTGGGCCAAAATGCCAGAGCTTTTTAAATCTACGTTGACGTTGAGAATCGCCGAGATGATCGCCTTGGATCTACGCCCATACAGCTGTGTAGAAAATGAAGGATTTGTCAGAGTTTTAAAGCACACTGCTCCTGCTTATGTAATTCCACACCGAACGACTTTCTCTCGTAATCATGTTCCAAAACTATATAATGACGTCAAGGAAAAGATATCTGGAATTATGTCAGAGGATCTGGAAACGGCAGCAAGTATTTGCTTTACCACAGACGGGTGGAGGTCGAGGAGCGGTGACTGCTATTTGTCACTAACCTGCCACTACGTTGATGCAAGTTTTATGTACAAATGTTATACGTTGAATACTATGGAAGTAACGGAAAAGCATACAGCGGAAAATCTACGCAACCTGTTGGAGGATATGATGGATGAATGGAATATCCCTCACAGAAATGAAATGATATCTATATATGTTGTTACTGACAATGCGAGAAACATTGCAGCTGCGATTACAAACTATGGCCAAAAGAGTTGGCACCATCGGCAATGCTTTGGGCATACACTTCAACTAGCCATCAACGATGCTAAGAACAACAGTGATGGCATAAAGAATCTTCTAAAAAAAGTAAGTAGGCCCACACTATAAACTAAATGACAATGTTGTAAATCAGTTTTATAACTGAATAGGATAGACATTAATAAATAAATGATTATTAGTAGGCTTAGACTATGACATTTCAAGTAATGCAATTTGTAGGGTGAACCAGCTTACTTAAACCTAATTCCCATCATTATTAATTAATTATTATTATTATTTTAGGTGCGTGGTATTGTAGGACACTACAATAGTTCTGACCCTGCTCGAAGGAGCCTACACAAGAAACAGGAGGAAATGTCCCTTCCAATCCTTGAAGTTGTGCAAGATATCGAGACGCGCTGGAATAGCGAATATGCTATGCTGCAGAGGCTTCTTGAATTAAAAGAGCCTTTATCTGCAGTCATGGCAGATTCTGTGCATGTCGATAACTTAACGGGTATGGAATGGGGTATGGTAAAAGGGTTAGTCACCATACTTAAGCCCCTTGATACAGCAACTACTTTATCAAGCGGTATCAAATACCCAACAATATCAATGATTCTGCCCCTCTTAAGGCTATTCCACCGCGTTTTTCTATTTTCCAAATATGCTACTAAGTCAAAATATAGTGAATGGCTTTGAAACATGGCTATTTTAGAAAATCAAAAATATTTTTTCCAAATTTTTCTGATCCGGTACACGGCCAATATAGCCAACTCAAAATAATTTCAAACTTCAATTCGCCAGGGCACACCATTCAACGTAGGGTGTTGTGCTTTTGTGACATTAATTTTCAACTGTTTTTCTTTGGACTGACTGAGAGAAAACAAATTTATTTTAACAATTGTCTTTCCTGCGAATTTTTTCGTTTGGCGGTACAAATCGGTAAAAAATACCGCCAAACGAAAAAATTCGCTGGAAAGACAATTGTTAAAATAAATCTGTTTTCTCTCAGTCAGTCCATAGAAAAACAGTTAAAAATTAATGTCACAAAAGCACAACACCGTACGTTGAATGGTGTGCCCTGGCGAATTGAAGTTTGAAATTATTTTGAGGTGGCTATATTGGCCGTGTACCGGATCAGAAAAATTTGGAAAAAATATTTTTGATTTTCTAAAATAGCCATGTTTCAAAGCCATTCACTATATTTTAACTTAGTAGCATATTTTGGAAAATAGAAAAACGCGGTGGAATAGCCTTAAGAGGAATGCTCAACAACCTCGATGCTTTTCTCAATACTAGGCCAGCATTTGGTACAATGTTTGCGAGAGAGTTGCGGAAGTCAATTAAGGCAAGGTTCCCTGTAGTTACTACCATTGTGGCTGATATGCTTACTATGTCGGCAATGGTATTGGACCCACGGTACAAAACGGTTCTTCTGGAGAAAGGAGAAATTGTCTCAGTTGTCAAGTTCCTCTTGGACGAAATGGAGGAGATAATGCCGGAAAATCCGACTGGACCCCATGGTAGGTCTCTTAAAATTAACACTCGTAAAGAATAATTTTATTAATATCCATTGAGCACACGTTTAGGTAGGGCTAGGCCTATAGTTTACCAGAATTTTCCTCATAATATTTTTCTTTTGTTTTAGATCAACCACCTGAGCCTGGAACATCCGAAGATGGGTTCTGGGGATTTCTAGATGCCCTGAAGTCCAAACAGCCAACACACTCACTACCTGGCAACACCATGCAGTCAGAGTTGCAGAAGTACTTTGCTGATCCAACTGAAGATCATAAAAACACGAATATTTATGATTTCTGGAAAGAGGGGTGTGGCCTTAAGATGTACCCAAACATTGCCAAATTAGCCCGAAAGTATCTACCTATTCCCGCAACTTCTGTGCCCAGTGAAAGGATGTTTTCTACATCCGGCAACATTGTTTCATGCAGACGTGAGCGGTTGCTGCCCGCTCACGTTGAACAGCTTACATTCCTTCACGACAATTTGCCTCTGTTCATCAAGTAGTACCCCTTACTACATGCATCGGTGGCTGATCTTCATTAACTACTTCAACTTTCCTTTCTATATTATGCACCTACTATGTGTTTTTTATAAATAAATCTTAACTTTTCAACTAAAATAAAATAATGCATTTTAATTTATTCATAGTGCACATGTGGAATATGCAGATAGTGGCCTCATGTGCAGAACAGAGGCACGTGTCTCTTTCAGGTACAACAGAAACGTGGAAGTGCCGGTAATGCCACGCACAACAGCTTTAGGAAAATAATAATCTTGGATTTGGATTCGGATTCGAGGATATTCTTGCTCAGGATTCGAGATTCGGATTCGAAGCAAAACTTGGATTCGCACACCCCTAAAAATAATGTATTGGAAACCTGCATTTCGAGGTTATTAAGGAAATGCTAAATACAAATCAGATCAATGGGTGGTGTCGGTGCGGATATTTCCTTCATCCTGGAGTAATGGCACCAAAGGGAAAGGGTCAAGTCAAAGTGTACCAGCATGATGAGCAATATCCGTACCCACTCAGGACATCCAAGGAGACTGCAATGCATATGGAACAGGCAGAGGAGGAAGGAGGTGAACCCACTTATGGTGTTAAAGGCCTGTCATGCCTGCCATTGAATCCAAACTTTGACATCATAAACGGGTTAATCCCCGACTACATGCACCGTGTGCTTTTAGGTATTGCTAGGCAATTCATGAAACTTTGGCTTGATAGCAATAGTCATGGCAAGCAATATTACCTGGGACCGCACATTGCATTAATCAATGTACTGCTTCTCAGTATAAAACTACCTTGTAATGTGTCGAGCATTCCACGATCTGTATTGGAGCGCAAATTCTGGAAAGCCCATGAATGTTGAATGTATTGTTGTATACTCTTCTATAGCATTCCTGTACTCAAAGGGAACCTCTGTGATCAACTCTTGAGCCACTGGGGATACTTGGGGGAAGCACTTTATCTTCTTCTACAAGAAAATGTTAGAAAGAGTGAAGTTTGTAGAGTATCTGTATCTGCGTGGTCGTAGGGCAAAGTGCAATTTCACCTGATTGCCAATCGGAATGGCAGTCTTTGAGAGCCGGTGTCCCTCAAGGAAGTGTTTTGGGGCCTTTATTATTTTCTATTTACATCAATAACATTTCAACAGCTTTAAAATACTGTTACCACCATTTGTATGCCGATGATCTGCAAATGTACTTGTTCGCTTCCCCACTGACACTCAACACCGTTATAGAATTGATCAATAATGACTAATAAGAATAATAATACTTATATCATTGAACTACAAATTGTAGGTGATACTGTAGCACCTCTGTTACATATGGTAAATATCCAACATGCAAAGCACAATTTTGGAGAAGATATATCAAAAAGGATTTTTGACGTTGCACTACTTTCCAGTTCTCAAGCGTGAATTCAGCACAATTGAAATAGATTTAAGGAGCAGCGCAGGACATCCGATGCCATTTCAGTCCGGGACTTCATCGGTGATACTACACTTTCGTCGTCGCTCCGTGTAAAGAAATATAATAATTTTCAAAAATGAGGCAAAATGAACTGGATCATTACATAAAATATTATTCTGACCAAGCTGGAAGTGGAGTAAGTGTTGGATCATTACATAAAATATTATTCTGACCAAGCTGGAAGTGTAGTAAGTGTTTATAAGGGCTCAAGTTATCAGAAAGGTCACGGCATAGGCAGTTTCCTAGGCGGTCTCTTTAGGGCTGCATTACCATTATTGAAAAGCGGTGCAAGAGCTCTAGGACATCAAGCATCAAAAACAGGCGCCAACTTACTTGAACATATGGCACAAAATAAAAACGCCAAGGAGTCACTTAAAGCACGGCTCAAAGAAGCAGGGGTAAACTTGAAACGGAAGGCTACTGAAAAACTAAAGCGTATGGGTGTGCAAGAACATCGCAACTTTCTTGATCGTCAGTGACGATAAACACGATAAACATATCATAACACGCGCTTTTTGGGGGTTATCTAGTTATGATATGCAAAAATCATTTTTGCATGGACGATTTTTGCTTGGACTTATTACGTCATCTTTATGTAAACGTATCTATCCAAAATCACGTAATGCCACCTTGTCGAGGATGTAAAGGTTGTTTTTTGTTGTTGTAAAGAGTGCCTTGAAGAAATCCAAGGTGTTACATCGTCTTTTATTTCGTGAATCTTATTATTTCTGCTGTATGTAGAATGGAGTTTAAAATTCGAATTGTTGTTGCTCTCCGTTGTAAAGGCAGAGCCGACTGCATTGTTAATTCTTGAAAAGTCTGTAAAAATATTTTTGAAATCTTTGCAGATTTTAATAATCATTTTGAGGATGTGTTGTACGAAGACAAAACAATTCGTTTGGTGATGCAGGATTCAGGTAATGAATCTTTGGTGGAAGATGTACCGGTAGAATGTGAATTAGGCCTAGGCCTACATGAAGAAGACATAAGCGACGAGGTCGCAGGGCCTGAAGGGGTAAACGATAGAGATCTAAAGTGCTTTTGGGCTTTGCCACAAACAAAGCTATTAATCGAACTATACAAAAAAAATAGGCCAAAAGTTGGTAAGTCATTTACGTTAAAAACACAAAAGAAGTTGTGGGAGTACATATCCAATGAACTAGCGACAAAAGGACATCGATTTACGCCACTCCAAAACCGTAAGAAAACGCTGGACCAGGGATATAAAAGAAAGACAACAAATAATAATAAAAAGAGTGGGAGGGGGCGAGAAAATTGCCTCTTAGAAAAAGAGCTCGAGGAGGTTTTTATAAAAAAAGCAAACGTCTTCCCAGCCCTCCTCCTCGGTTCAAAGATGGCCTTAACAAAAGCCGATCTAATTGATCAGGTGGGTAGCGCTAGCAGCAGTTCCAGACCTTCTTCTTTCCAAAGAAGTGACTCAAGAAGATGCGAGGTCTCCTCTAAGTACCGTTTCTGTTACAGTGGTGTGTATACTAGCCTAGTTGGCTTTGTTTTGGGATATATCATAGGACCTGTATGGAGCTAGTGTAGAAATGCCCACTTACAGCACTGATGTAGGTACCAATGCTGTAGGAAGGTAGGGCCTACAAACATGCAACAGTTTCTTAACAATCTAATTATGCCTGTTAAATGATAAGTAAATTAAACAATCAATAAGCTAACGATAAATAAAAATATGCGATGAATAAATTTATACGACACCAAGTGAAGTTGCATTGATTTACTAACACATCTCTTAATATGCCATTAAATGTGAAAGCCTTTGAGCAGTCTATATTCTTTGTTTAGCTGTGTGCCGTGGATACAGTTTCTCTATTGGCAGAGTTCGATAATATCGATTATTGTGTGCATCCCTAGTTATTTTATCTACAGTACACATAATGAAAACATTTGGAATGGACAGTATAGTTAGCATACCCAGTAGTGTCAACTTGTAATTTGTAGGCTTTTACACCCAATGTTATTTAAAAATTACTTTTGTTTAAATATGCCAATTGCTTGTTTGTCCATACAGAAATCGAAATGCGGACTAATAAAAAATACTCGTACATATCAAGAACGAAGGTGGATTTCCGAGGTACATTGAACAGATAAGAATAGTTAGTGTTGTTTTAGGGCACTCAACAGTTGAGATATCAGTGCCCATGAGGCTCCTACAGGGGGCGTACAGAAAAGTTAAAGGATATAAACAGTAGAAGTGGGCTTTCCAAGATCACATTTTCATTCTGCGATGAACTCGATGAAATACTGTACACACGAACGCACACAAAAAATCTTGCACCCCTAAAAAATGATTTGATCTTTTTTGCAGATGACTATGTGCAGTTTCGCTAGTGATTGGATATTGCTTAACGTCTCATATTTATGCAACTTGGCCAATCGAGACGAAGGGAGGGACGTAAAGGATGACGCGGGGGAACAAGGGCCTGTGCTGGTCAGAACCAGCCACAAGCATATGGGGAGGGCAGGGGTTCCCCTACGTCGTGGTCGTCTCCGTCTGTGTCATCATCCGTACGTGTTGTCATTGTCGTCGCCGTCGGAGAGGTAGTCAAAGGGAAGGGGTAATCCCCGACGACGACCGACTAGCATCAATTTCTCGTTTGCTTTTCGAAGAATAAAGAGAACCAAAACCTTCCAGTCTGGACAGAACAGACACAACAAAACGCTGCGAGGACACAAAAGTAAAAAGTTGCTCAACCAACACACTCGATTGTAATAGAAGCTAGCTCTATGAACTGTAGAGGCCCAGTAAGAACAGAACGAAGAGCGGAAACAAAACACGTCCGCCTGCGACAAGAACAACAGACCGACTGCGAGGCGAGGCTCCCAGTCCCCGGCCTAGGCTAGGCCGGGGAGCCGCCTAGCTGTGCGTGCAGGCGGTAGTCAAAAGGTGCGGGGCGGCGAGGTCATATCGAATGCTGCACGTGAAGTACATTGGAAGTTTTAAATATCACATTGACAGCAACTAGCACATGAGCTTTAAGGTATGTTATTAACTGTTTACAACAATGTGTTTGTGTGTGTGTGCGTGTGCTCGTTCGCCGTGCCCTATGCTGACGCGTATGTAATTGTTTTCCAGTTTCATTGTCGTGTGCGACTAACTTCGCCCATACACCAACGCCACCGATGGCAGCTGTTGCGTACGAGCAAACCACGACAACAGCTTACATTGCTTACATCTAACTTTCCTCTCGATCTCCCATTGTCCAGGTTTATGCTGCATAAATAAGGATCGGTATGAAATAGGTTTTGTATAGTGTTATCTAACATTGAATAGACATTTCCCTTTCGCACACCAGGCCTTTCGCACACTGGCAGAAGTTGAAGAACATAATAAATCAGTAAGTATAATAATAAATCATCCAACGGCTACGGGAGTGTTTCCCGATTAATGAAATCGAGAAATTGATATCCAAATTTATTTATTTCTATTTAGGTCCAGAGACGACTCGTTGACACAAATCTATAACTCAATCATCGAGATCGACATTTATGGAGGAGTGGTACCCATCGTATCAGCGACAAACACAACACAACTCTATAGCTCAATCATCGAGATCGACATGTATGGAGGAGTGGTACCTATCGTATCAGCGACAAACACAACACAACTCTGTAGCGCAATCATCGAGATTGACATGTATGGAGGAGTGGTACCCATCGTATCAGCGACAAACACAACAAAATCTATAGCTCAATCATCGAGATCGACTCGCTCGCAACTGAACACTTTTTGTATTTAGGTTGATAAATGGTAATATGCTAAAATTTAAATTAAATTGAGGATTAATTTAATTTAAAGAATATAATTAGACATGTCAAATACGAGTTTTAGTTCATTGATGCTCCAGTTACAAAATGATATGAAAAGTTATTCGGTAGTATGGAACGAGAAGGGATGACCAATTATGTTAAACCTCCTTACAAAGTGTTCAACCAAAAATTTTAAAAAGTATCGGAACGCTATTTTGAAATAATTTGCTAGCATCGAAGAAAATATGTAAATATTTAATTTTGATTGGATATTGCTTTACGTCTCATATTTATGCAACTTGGCTAATCGAGACGAAGGGAGGGACGTAAGGGATGACGCGGGGGGACAAGGGGTGGACAGGCCTGTGCTGGTCAGAACCAGCCACAAGCATATGGGGAGGGCAGGGGTTCCCCCACGTCGTGGTCGTCTCCGTCTGTGTCATCATCTGTACATGTTGTCTTTCTCGTCGCCGTCGGGGAGGTAGTCAAAGGGAAGGGGTTTCCCGACGACGACCCAGAGCTCGCCATTAGTTTCAGGGTGTGAAACTCCCCTATTCACGGGCCAAACCGCGAGAAGGTGTCGAGTTGGAATTTCTTTGAAAACAGTTAATTGAACTATTGACAGTATTGTGCAATTTTATACTACGGGAATTTGAATTTTTTGGACTCCGAAAAAAACTATTCCCGTGGCTTGGACATTACCATAATTATTAGACTAATTTAATTGACCTGCAACTATACTTCTTAATTGGTTGATTGGATATTGCTTTGCGGGGACCTTGTAACCATACAGCGAGGGTTCTGACCGCTAATCGAACTTGAACATCTAACCGATGAGTATCTAATCACATGTTATTTTGTAGAGTATTTTCATAATTTATTCAGGCATTTGTAATGAGCCTAAAAATAACACTGGGGTATTTAATAATTAGAAATCACTGATCAGTGCTAGGTAAACAGGGCAAACCATAATTTGTGTGCTATTTGTGTTTTAACCTTAATATACTTTCTTTCGAAGGTTTATTAATCTGTTGTAAATTTACCAAACAAGAATAAACAATAAATAAATCGAATGAACATACGGGACATGAATCCAGGGATAAAGAATGCCCTTGCGATAAAATAATAATACGGAACGTGAGGTACAGAGCGGATATCGGATACAAAAGTGTAGTGTGAATGCTACAAAAACAAAGTTTGACAGGAAAAGACCACAGAAGGTGGCATTCCATTGTAACCAAGCCGCAACCATACCCGACAACGATAACGGGAACGATAGTTTAACATTGGCTTCCATTATCGTTACTTTTAAAATTGTGCACTGACACTAGGTATAGGCCTATCATTGTCACAAACTTGGTTTATAAGCCGTGAATACGATCAGGCCTACATTTTACGAAACAAATCCATAAATATCCCAGAATTCTCTCCTGGAATGCACATACGACATACCTTTGTTTTTTAACAATTAATTGAACTTAACACTGCTCTTAGGTGGGAAAATATTTTTATTATGTATGCCTCGGCACCGGCAATGCAGTTTCAAAGAAATTGTAAAGCATCAACTATGCATAGTTAATCAATATCAATTTGAATTGTTTTAATGTATAAGAGTACTGAGTTATCTTTGTATCTTGCTTTTCTCTAGGAGTCATTAGATGCATTGACTGCACGCACGTATCTCCTTGTCCCACCACCGAGAGACGACCCCACATATGGAGAACACAATTACGTTAATCGTAAAGGATTCCATTCAGTAAATGTTCAACTGGTTTGTGATGCCAACATGCGCATTCTTCATGTCAATTAATTGTTTCCTGGCAGTACAAGTGACAAGTTCATATGGAATTCATAGTAAATAGTCAAAGGAAAGGGGAAAGTTCCCCGACGATGACCCAGAGCTCGCCATTAGTTTCTTGGAGTGAAACTCCCCTAGTCTCGGGCCAAACAACGAGAAGGTTGCGAGTTGGACATTGATGGCCCAATGCCATCATTATTACTACCTGTCGGTGAAGACCATGTTACACTAATTGGTCTAATGCCTAATGCCTTGGGAAACTTAATCTATGAACATGAGTTTGCATAAGTGGGTAGACTGATTATCCTAATGCCTAACCTACCGTAATCTAATCTAACCCAACGTAACACGGTTAACATAACCGCATGTCTGTATGAATTTACCACAGGCTGTTGGCATAAGGGGAAACAGTAAATTCAGTTAAGAGGACGCCGGCGTGCAGACCTTCCGTTGGTTCGCTGTCAAAGCCACAGTTCTTAATATAATCAATTAATTCCTTTTGCAAAATGTCAATGAAGAACCAATTGATGTCCCCAACATATTGTTTTTTTTTTAGTCAAGGCATATCTACTATTTGTAGACTAGATATAAAAATTTGAATATATGGGATACCTAGAGAATTGTATTTTATGACACGTGTAATTTTTCCAGAATTTTTTCTCTAAAATTAAACGTCCCAGAACGAACCGCGTTTAGTGTTTGGCGGGCTAGTCTACCTCGTGCCCCTGTGAGACGAACAGTAGCAGCTAGCCTACGTCAGACACGCTGGCGCGAGAGGGGAAGTTGAAGCGAGGGGGTTTTTATCTATGAACAGTGTTGAATTTTGTATCATAATGCGTTTTATAATAAATTTGTTTTCAGGCTCTGTGGACCAAAAGTCAAAATTAGGGTAAGGTTCCACCACACGCCACAGAACTGGCGAAAAACGCCATTCTAATGGCTATGGCGCTGGCCCTCCTACCAGCCAACCGCATTCGGGAGGGGGTACAGGAGGTAACAAAATAAACGACGGACAATCAGTTGGACGATAGATCCGTCATCAATTTCCTAGATTATTTACGAAATACATTGTGATAGCTGGCCTAGATTGGTCACACTGGCAATCAGCCAGTAGGCTGTGGTTGAAGACTGGGGGTCAGTACAAGGCAGTGACTGAGTGAGGCGCCTAGGCATCAAGACAACTACAGTTTAACTTAATATCACAGTGTCTTGAATTCTTGTATGTACCAAATGTATAATAAAGCAAGCTCATTTCATGGTGTCAAGAAGTGGTAATAATTAGTTATAGGACCGGGCGTGGAGTTGGCAAATCCAACTCGACACTAGACTTGTGATTGTCTCTAGGTTTGGCTCAGCCTTGACTTGTCTTGATAAATCAATGCAAGGTAGGTAGACACTGGACTAAAACACTGCAATTTTTAATTATATTATATTTTCGCTACGCTAGATAAATAGGCGCACAGCAATAACAACCACAACTTCAACCATGAGTTGGAAGATAACCCAGGAGCGCTCCTGGGGAGGCCAAAACTAATCGACTTCGTTTGGCATGTAGGGGTATTCAAAGTTCAAAGAAAAAAAATGTTAGAAAAAGAGGTTGCTCCACTCCAGTAACAACCCTGTACCTGATGACTTTCCTACATCAATGATCTATATGGAGTTTTGGTCAAACCTGATAGTCCAATGTAGCGAGACTATAGGGAAACCAAAATGTATTTGTGTGGAATCAGCAGTTCAAACTGTAATTAAACTCAAAACCAGAGTTCGCGGAGAAGAAGGGTGTATTTACCACCCCCGAAACGAAAGTCCGTGAAAAGTGTAACTGAACGTGAACGTTATACAGGCGAGCCTGCGGATAGTTTCTCTCGCAACACTTTGAGGATAATCGTTCACAATATGTTTCGTGAAAATACGGCGCCCACCATCGAACGTGTTCGACTCGCGATACAGCAGGATGGACTCCTATCAACTCTTTCTTCAAGCACGGTGCGCCGTATTTAAAAAATTAGGTTTTCACTAAGGGAAGAAAACGCGAAGGTCTATTTTCAAAGAACGAGAAGAAATTCAACTTTGGACACCCAGTTACTTGCGTCATATTAAACAGTGCAGAAGAGAGAATAAGACCATCTATTACCTCGACGAGACGTGTTCTGTTCTGTGTTTTTCTGTTGTTCTGTGTGTTGTCCCAATCACTTGGACAACAGCAATACTATGGCTCCCTGGATGGGGAGGATAATTTTAAACGTGTTAGAAATGACTTGAAGGTGTTAGGGATGCTGTTGTTTACCCGTAGTTCAACGACGTTTAAAAATGGGGAGTATATATAGGCCTACATGCCGTACTACTACAGGCCCTTGCTACCTTTTTGACATATTTGTGGCAGTTCTAGGCTATGGCTAGGGCAATATTACGGTATTTGCTAGGGCTACGCATATATTATCATTCAATTATTTTATGTCTGCAGTCCATCTCGTCTCGTGATAAAACACGAACATTACCTCCGATGTACAGTTTTTAATGTTTCCATTGCGTTTCAACAAGAGTCTTGCAGAACATTTTGGTTAATTGAGGACTCTGGGGTGGGACAGACCCAAAGGAGTAGTACCTTATTAGTGATATTGTGTTCTAAATACCTGTAGGAACTAGGCCCTACCTATATAAATTTCAACAAATGTTAAGGCATTTTGGGAAAAGCTATGGTGACCACCACTGCCTCTTCATGGGTGCGGGGGAACATTTTTGTTGTTTCTTTTGGCAATTTGTGATAAAGTCGCTTCACTCGCAGTTTTTGGTACTGGTTCTCCTGTAGGCCGGCTAACCGTGCGTGTTTTATTGCTACATTTCCTTATATTACAGGATGATCATTCGTGCAAGAAGAAACGGTTTTGTGTTAGGCCTACGAAGAAAATTGAATGTGGGGCTACCATGACCGTGACTTGTTTGCGTGTTTTTAATGAACCATCCTACAAGGCCAAGGCAGAAAAATACAAAAATGGGTCCTGGGAGGTACGAAAGGTGTACCATAGGTATCATATTTCTCTCTTAAGCAAGGCTGCCATACCACCGCATTATAGAAACATTAATTGTTTTCACACCCTCCCAAGTTTTCGATTACATTGCTCGGTGGATGAGAATTTATAAGTGTATCGAATATCTAGAGTTTTGAGTATGAAAAGGTTTAAAAATCTTGCTCTTAGGGCGTCGATTAGTCATATAAACGTGTATACGCTACTGATTTTGCTATGAATAATCCGGATTTCCCAATAATTATCGCGATATCATGTTGCAATTTTCACGTATTAGTGGATCTTGTTCAGGGGAAAGAGATAGCTAAGTGTCATATATATATATATGGCCAATACGAAGGCGAGTAATCACTACCTCCTCGCGACGTGAGAGGTTGGCAAGTTGTGAGAAACATGTGAAATAGGCCTGATTCTCCTGAGCTTGTTTCCCTGCAAAGCAGTCCAAGCAGTTTGTCTCAATCCTGCAAGGCCTGGTTTATAAGCAGACTTAACATCTTTGGAGGGAACGAAATTAAAATCAATAGTCTCGCGCTGGCAAGCAGCTTAAATGAACTCAAATGTGTTATTGGCCCGAATATTCTGATGAAAAGAGGTACAGGGCGGCCAGCCAATTATGGAGTGTAACGAAGATGCGGCCATATGGAAAATGTGGCCTGCTAAAGTCAAGTACCAATGTGGTAAGTAGGCCCTTCTCTATACTATAATATTATGGCCCTCTCATTATCATTTAGTCTAGGAAAAATTGAATTGTTATTAAACGATTTTAGCCCCAAAAGACTATTACTATCCTTTAATAAAATGTTGGTACTTATTCAAAAATGCATAGCCTATATTTTTTTATGTAGGGCCAAACTTGATGATCATTTCTACTAACCTGTAAAGTTGTTTTGAATGTTGGTATTGGGCCTACTCTAATCGGCAACTTCCAAAACATTATGAAAAAAGGTAATGGGCCTCTCATGGGTATGTCCCTATCTGATGATGCCAGATGATTAATTATTTTGTTGCTAGAATTAAAAAAAACAATGTAGTTTAAAAATAGATATCAATGTATTGTTTTAGTTCAATTAATAAGTTATTTCATATAATGAAATATGAACAATATGAAATAAAAAATATGAACGTGGTAATTGTCGTATAACTTTATTGACTAGATTTTTTGATATCACAGCTTGGGGTGGCAGGTACAGATTGCACAGTGTGACTAGGTTAGGAAGAGCAACTCTGACAGCAACTGCCTGCTGGGCCCCTGTTCTGTAACTTTGAATTGATTGATTGATTGGATAAATAAATAAATAAATAAATAAATTTTAAATTAAACGTCTCATATTTATGCAACTTGATTGAACTCGAAAGCGATGCGTCACCAGTCTGGTACTCCTAGTGTTTGTTGCGACTTAGAAAAATTCAATTCATTTTTTCAAATTTTCATTATGTTGTTTTATTATGCAGTTGGTAATACTAATATGAGTGGGCCCACCACCCACCATTGTCAATGTCTTTGTTTAAATGCAAGTCATTTCCAAAGAAGACATCTCCATCCACAAACACATGTCAAGTTCTTGGTAAGTTGGCTATGTAAGCATTACTGCTCTTTACAACATGGACAGAAAAATAAAACGTGTCATTAAACATTTTACTTCTTCTGGAAGTGGGAAAAACTTTTTTGTTTCTGTTTTGCAAATGAAAGACGTCAGTGAAACTTTTTTCCTAATACTACAAGCACTGTAAAAAATTCCAACTACACACACCAAATGAACACCGCAAAATAAAGTTGCTAACAATTGTTATTTGGTTCACAGAAACCTCGAGGCACTCCTCGCAATCGTCGAGGAACCACAGATATGGTAAGTGCTTTACAAATAATGGAATTACGCGTACATCCCTGGCGACTGCATTTCCTCACTATTGATTGGTTTGATTGGATATTGCTTAACGTCTCATATTTATGCAACTTGGCTAATCGAGACGAAGGGAGGGACGTAAGGGGTGACGCGAGGGAACAAGGGGTGGACAGGCCTGTGCTGGTCAGAACCAGCCACAAGCATATGGGGAGGGCAGGGGTTCCCCCACGTCGTGGTCGTCTCCGTCTGTGTCATCATCCGTCCGTGTTGTCATTGTCGTCGCCGTCGGGGAGGTATTCAAAGGGAAGGGGAAAGTTCCCCGACGACGACCCAGAGCTCGCCATTAGTTTCAGGGAGAAAAACTCCCCTAATCACGGACCAAACCACGAGAAGGTTGTGAGATGGAATTTGATGGCCCAACGATAAATATTTCACTAACGTCGCAAAAACGATGAAAATTGCTCTAACAATTGCTCTCGAGTGTGCACAAAAGTATAATATTATGATAACTAAAAAGACTCGCCCACATACGACAATGCAATTGTTCAACTAGGAGCGTTTCATATTGAAATGTCGATTTCAAAGCTATGGGAAAGTTTATAGAGGAATCAGGTGGTCCTCATGTATTAATTGAGTCAAACGTTCTTGCCGACAGGTCCTAAACGGTGTGATTCAGAGAAGCATTTCAATCGTTGCAAAATACTCCATCCACTTTTAGTTAGTAAGAAATGTTTTAGACCGAAACCGAAATTAAACCGAAATTCGCACCATTGGTTTCCTCCACTACCACTCTCACCTCAACCAAACCTATACAACCTCTGTCCGAGCAGACTGAGAATAATCTTGAAATAACAAACGATTCCCAGAAGAACAGAGCAGAAGAGCAAACAAAACAACCCAGTCTGGACAGAACAGACAACCTCATGAAGCAAACAAACCCAACAAAAAGATGAAAGGACATTTCACTCAACACAACAAACAACTCATTTCACATTTACAGAAGCAATCTCTATGTACAGTGGAGGCTACAGTGGAGGCAAGACAAGAACATACTGGAGAGCGGAGTCAATACTCGTCCGCCTGCGACTAGAACAACAGACCGACTGCGAGGCGAGACTGCGCTGAGACTTGGGGAGTGAAAGCGGGTTTGAAGTACAGTTAAAAGGTGCGGGGCGGCGAGGTCATATCATTGCTGCACGTCAAGTGCATGGAAGTCTTCCAACATCGCATTGAACAGTAGCTTTTGAGCTCCATGAGGAAGAGTTTATTAAAGTATTGTAATATTTGTATAAGTGTAACGAGGTTCATCGTGACGATACAACATATTCACAGATATTGCCTTAAGCATGGATTTTACTGTTATTATAGATGAAGCTTCTGTAACACGTCGCATTTCATGTCCCACACATTTGTTTCGAGACCAGAGATGAAGAAAGAACGACGTGGGAAAGGTCAATGTTATCCCACACAGAACAGAACCGAACACGTTTCTAGCATCAACCTCTCCGTATAAAGCACAGCACTGAGATAACGAACAATTCCCTGACAAGCAGTGCAGAGCACAGAGTGAACAATTCGTTTTATCTGGACAGAACAGTGACCTCCGAGGTTAAAAAAACATTAAACAGAACGATGCGAGGACAAAACAGCCAAGACTTGCTCAAACACTATTCAGCATTAAAAGAGCAATGGCAGTATTCCTGGAACAAGATAGAAAACAATAAATTGTGCCAAATCAAGAATAGCACAGCAGCCAGGATCTCTTCACGTCGCTCCTCTCGCCATGAAGAAGTGGTTCTGACTCGTTTAAGAATCGGGCACACATACCTCAACAACGGATATCTTCCCCTCCCATTTGTGATGAGTGTGGTGAAGTTTTATTTTAACTATAAAACACGTTTTAGAAACCTGTACAAAATATAGTAGTGATAGAAAAGAATTGAAATTAAAACCTTCCCTCAAAGAAATTTTATCAGACAACTCTACGGCAAGCGATAATGTTATTAATTTCTTACGTAAAGTAAACCTTTTAAATTAAATTTGAAATTCATATATATTTAGCAATCAGAAAATTCGATGGGCACTGATAACTTTACTGTTTTGTGCCCTAAAACCCCAATAACTATATAACTAACAGAAGCAAACTCCTTATATTGTGGAAACTCAGCAAGAACAGACCGAAAAGCAGAGACACATCTGTCTGCGACATGAACAGCAGACAGACTGCGAGGCGAAAAATACTTCATGACAGAAGTTGTATTAGAGCTAACATGTGTATACCGGCTTGCATTTCGGTATGAGTTCGAATTTGGAGCTCGGATCATGAAGTAAGCAAACCACGATGCCAGGACATTTGAGTCAAGACTTTTATACAAACAATATATTCAGCAGCAACAGAAGCTATAGCTGCTTGTACTGTGGAGGCCTAACAAGAACAGAGCGAAGACAAAACACGTCCGCCTGAGACAAGAACAACATACCGACTGCAAGGCGAGAGCGAGACTGTGCTTCGAGTGTATGTGGGTGCGAGTGCAGTTAAAAGGTGCGGGGCGGCGAGGTCATATCGATGCTGAACGTCAAATGCATGGAAGTCTTCCGAAATCGCAGCTTTTGAGCTCCAAGAGGTAGAGTTTATTGGAGTAGAGTGATATTTGTATAAGTGTAACGAGGTTCATCGTGACGATACAACATATTCATAGTCACAGATATTGCCTAAAGCAAGGATTTTAACGTTATTATGGATGAAGCTTCTGTAACACGTAGCATTGCATGTCCCACATATTTGTTTCAAGACGAGAGATAAAGATAGAATGAAATTAGGGACCAGCTATAACACGGCGCATGTCACGTCATAAACAACATCTGCAGGTAAATAGTAGATTGAAGTACGCAAGAATATGTTGCCCCCAGAGTTCAATCGACAATGACTAGCAGAGGTTGATAGATTCAAGGTATTGCAATTTCCCCTTGTTTTTTATGTTTCATTGGGTAAAAACCCGGTGGTTTGACTGGGCTGGGAAAAGTCGTAACAATCCTGCTTCTGTAAAAAAAAAATAGATTTAGATGTCATCACTCGGGATGTGACGGAGCACAACACTGAGTTAACGAGCATTTCCCGGACAAGCAGGCCAGATTAATGAGGAAACAAACGATGTAAAGTACGTTACTACCCTACTGACAGACAATACCACATACGTGCACAAATTATAACGTCAATAACCCACTTAGTAACACTAACTTACATTATTAGTAAAATAATGCTTCAAACAATGATTGACTGGATATTGTTTAATGTCTCATATTTATGCAACTTGGCTAATCGAGACGACGGGAGGGACGGTAGAGATGAGTAATATGCAACACATACACAGGGAATTTGGTATAACAAAAACCCAAGCACAGAAACCGGACACCTCCTTTGTGTGACTAGGCTCTCATCCCACACTGAACAGAACCTGACACTTTCCGAACATCAATCCCTCAAGCTGTACAAAGAGAACAGACTGAGACCAACACTAACATAACAAATGCTTTTCTGATAAGCAGGACAGAATAAATAGCAAACAAACCTCCCAGCCTGGACAGAACAGACAATCTCTCGAAGTTCACAAATATTAAAGAGAACGATGCGAGAACATAACAGCAAAGACTTGGTCAAACAACACATTCAGCAGTGACAGAAGCTAACTCCGTGTAGTGTGGAGGCTCGACACGAACAGACCGACGAGCGGAGACAAAACACGTCCGCCTGTAACAAGAACGACAGACCGACTGCGAGGCGAGGCTGCAGCTGCGCTGTGTTCGTGAGCAAAGGTAAAAGTCAAAAGGTGCGGGGCGGCGAGGTCATATCGATGCTATACGTAAAGTGCATTGAAACTCTTCAAAAATGTGTTGATGACAATAGCACATGAACTCTGAGAGGTGTAATTTATTGGTTGTGATTGATATTTCTATATGTGCAGTGAGGTTTATCGTGACGATACTGGAGTGTCGCAGATATTGCCTGATCCATGGATTTAATGTTATCATAGACTGTAAAACAGTGCACCGAGAATCGCCATTCCCTTTAACTTCACAAAGCTGCTCCGAAGGCCAAGAAGGTTGTCATAGGGGACAATTTGGCTATGTGCCTTGACATGAAAGATATCATACAAAGCCAGGCGTTCCTGATAATAGGGCGCTAGGTTCTTCCGGATAATTTTTAACTGGTCCTTGCCTGGTATTGTAGTACTAAGTCTCGCAAAAAGATTGTCCATAACTGCCAAATAAAGATCGATGGACTCGTCTTTACCTTGGGTTCGCTTCCTGATTTCATCCAGCAGACAGTCGTCATAGTCTGTGGGTTGAAATGCCTGTTTTAGCTCTCTAACAAGCTCTTTCCAGGACTTTGTACGCCGCCTCGCAGATCTAAACCAGACAAGGGCTTGTCCGGAGAATAAGTCAACCGCGGAGTCCCACAAGTATTCCTCGGAAATTCCCCGCGCGATACAAAGCTCGTCAACCCGCTTGAGAAACGCGGCAACACTCGTCTGTCCATCTCCGGAGTATGTAAGATTCCATTTGGTGACTGGGATTTGTTTTCGTACAAGTTGACTGTCCGTGTTTTGAGAAAGTTGGGTCGAAGGTTGTAAATGTTCTCCTGCACTAGAATGATGTGATGCAACAGCAGATCCCTCACTGTCTTCACCCGAACTACCATTGTCACTAATTACACGAGCTTCTAAGTCCTCGTATAATTTTAACGATGACGCAATAGTTGTGGATCGTAGGGTTATGAGTTCGGCTGCAATATCGATATCTAAGTTCTGGAGTCGATTCACGTAATGCGATATTTTTGTTTCGAGTGCCTGGTAAGTTTTACGAACGCGGACCCGAGAATGTGGAGGGTTTCAATCTTAAATCATTCAACTTAAATTCACATAACGTTGACTCATTCTCTGGATCTCCAACGCGCTTTGAAACCTTGACTTGCTCTCGAATTGCCTTTCTTAATTGTTTTCTCAATTGGTGGGTGTTTCCATTCGGTATGATGTCTCTACTTTTTAATTCGTATTCAATCTCTTCCTTCGATAAACGGTCAACCTGCATCTTGAATTCTAACAATAAACAAGATTTCCGAAGATTTCCTAAGATTTCCCACGAGTGTAGAACCGATATAGACAAGATCCAAGCCTCGGTCGGCCCCTAGCGTTGTGCGCCAATTACTGTTACCGACCTTACTCCGGCTAACAGCAATGCCTGGCTGGCTCAGTGGAGGAGGGGTGGTTCGGTAAGCCGGCAGGCTGCGACTCGAGGCTAAGGGAAGGTACTTCCCAAGATCTAGGGATGAGGTGTCAATGCCGGGGAAAATGGGCGCCACTTAATTTTGGGTTAGGGTTAAAATTAAGAAAACACCCTTGCTAAATTAATAAAATAGTCATAAATGGATAGTACATATATTGATAAATATATAAAACATTAATAAATAATGAAATTACATAACCACTGGCAAGACTGTCCCCTGTCGAGCTAACGGTACTGGGGGGACACAAACTGTGTGCAGGGTCACCGTACTGTTTATGTACCCTTGCATAACACAATGAGTGGTAGCAGATAGTAACCAATTAAATATAGATAAATATAATAACATTAATAAATAATGAAATTAAATAAACACTGGCAAGACTGTCCACTGTCTAGCTAACTGTACTGGGGGACACAAACTGTGTGCAGGGTCACCGTACTGTTTATGTTGTTGGCTTGCATATAATTCTGACATTGCTTCTAGGGAGAAGATGTGATTTTAGATCTGTTTTAATTTTAGAAATGGACGACGGGGTTCTAAGAGAGACGGTAGCTTATTGAATATAGAAGGACCAAATAAGACAGGGCACGTAGGCCATACTTGTTGTTAAAATTTGGAACTTTTAAGGCACCCGCCACTTTGACCTTGTCCCCTTTTACAGGTGTCCATAGGGAACTTAAAATTTTGATTTAAAGTAAAAGTACAATAGAAATCTGTATGTGAATAATGAGTGAATTTGCAACACTGACAAAGGAAAATATTTGATTACTTGAATGTAGATTCGTATCGATGTCACAATTACCATTTTTAACATTCTTAATTGTAAAGCTCAACCCTTTGCGTTGACAACCGCGAAGCATTACCCCATGCTAGAATTCCATATAAATTAACGATTCAGCCAATAAATTGATAGACGGTTCTGAGTAGTGTAAATGGAGAATATTTAAGACATAGATCCGGGGAAAGAGCAAAGTAGCGTAGTTTATTACATAATTTATCAATATATAAATACACCAGCTAATGCTTAGCTGAAAAACTTGCTACTTTACTCCAAAAGTTATGGAAGATCTGCCATTGTTAATGAAAAAGAACCTTCAGACTACAAGTACAGACTTTGAGATAAAGTTTTCTTTTCAAGCTGTGTAAGTCTGGATACATCTTTTAAGTTTATAATTTGCGTTTTAAAATCATTAGTACTATAGCTAATATTAGATTATTTATATTACATGTGCATGGTTTAGATAAAAACCCACTGCGCACTTTTGGGAGGAAAGAGACTACTCGGAAGCAGTCAAATAGTTTTAAAAAACTACTTTGGAGAATCACATCTGATGTGGTGCTCTTTTTGTATCGGCAAAGGTCGAAACGAATATCAGGTTCCGGAAGTAGCCATGGAGGGTTTCGGCTCAAAACGAAACTCAATAGATTGGGTACATCAAAGTTTAAACTAAAAAATATATCACAACGAAACCCGACTAGAAGGGTCCCAATGGTTTTGGTATTAGTATTAGTAGAAGTTTTTGGGCGCTTTAAACAGCTAAGATTATTTGCGCCTCCAAGATAAAACAATATCTACAAGGTGTGAGTTACCACCGTGTTTTACTTCTTTCCAAGGGGAGGAACGTAAGGTGAGACGCGGGGGGACAAGGGGTGGACAGGCGTGCGCTGGTCAGCACCAGGCACAAGGTATGGGGAGGGCAGTGGTTCCCCCACGCCCGTGGTCGTCTCCGTCTGTGTCATCATCTCCGTGTTATCATTGTCGTCACCGTCGGGGAGGTAGTCAAAGGGAAGGGGAAAGTCCCCGACGAGAAACTGGGTTTATTCCCAACGAATTTTGTTAGTGACAAAGGCTCCAATAATATAAAAATGCGAAGACTTTGAATGTTACAAGAAAAACTCCATACATTGATTTAGATGGGGACAGAGTTCGTGTTTTTGTGAGGGTTTTGTCACGTGACGTGATGTCCTGTTTTGGCTATAAGATTAGTACAGCCGACGATACAGAACAAATTTTCTTGATGTGTATACATGATTTTCAATATCCATAGCATATTATTATATTATATTATATTATTATTTTATTATAATATTATTTAGTAGGGCTATAGTTTTACTTTAGGTCTACTTCTCTTTGGAAGGACCTACACATCAACTTTAAAAGGCTACAGACTATAGGCCTAATATGAGAAATTCCGTTTTCCATACTTTTGTCGTTATCTGATGTCCACCGGAAACTTTTATTTAGCAAAGGGCCCCGGGCACACTTGTTTATGACTTTGCGGGCTCCAACTTTATATAAAAAAAAGAAGATGTTAGGCATAGGCATGTACCACCCAAATGTTTGTGTTAGGCCTTAACCATAATATGGTTCTAATTTTTTTTATCTTTTTATAAATTCTAATCTTACATATTTGTTTGAAAATAAATAGTCCTATACTGTACCGGAATCTGAAATCTGAATCGGACCCCTTCTTTTCAATCATGATAGATAGACACAGATTTAATGGGAAATTTATCTACTTGTTAAGCTAAATTTTTCTAGCATTTAGCAAGGACCATTTAAGTCGTGGTTTATCTAGGACTAACTTCAAATTTCTTCCCGGAAAGACTTCACAATGTTACTGTGTCGTAGTTCCTTTATACCTTCCTTCCCTATGGGTTTTCTGGCAACTTTAAATTTTTTCGCGTGAGGAAGTTACCAGCGCCGGGGTGGGACAAGATTTTCAGCAGCCATGAGCCAAACGTCATAAGCCGCTGCATATTCCAAGGGGACGCAGGCCATAAACAACGTTCTGCTGCCCGTATGGGAGCAATTTTCCATGATCCAAGAGAAACAGAATGCGATAAAAGCACAGTTAGTGTTAGTTAGTTGCATCAGGGTTGGTTGTTGAATATTTCAGCACTGAAAGGCTTGTGGGTCGATTTACGTGCCCGGTATGGCTTCAGATTTGTATGAACTCGGCCGCTTATGCAGGATTGCATTGAGAACGTATTTTAAATTTTTAAAGGAAGTAAGGGAGGTAATAATGTAACACCGATTTTTTAAAAATTTAAAAAGCCGCTGTAAGAGCCTCAATGTGCAACCAAATGTTAGCTCCCTCAGTAGACAAGCAATTGCCAAATGGATCTTTCACAATACTTGTTCAAACAAGGTGAATTTAAGAAATCTTGTTTAAAACTTGAATTTTGGTAACATAAAATACTTAAACGCACTTTATACAAAATAACAATGGTTTATAGTGTAGGGACTGTGGGCATACCTAATATTAACCCGGGCTTACTTAATATTATTTCTATTATATTATTTAGAACTATGGATTAATAAGAAACCTAGTTCTCTCAAATTGTTGTTGTCAAATTGTTATCAAACTGTAAAAACAAATTTTAAAGGAAATATTACTTTGTTTGGGTTAGGACTATCGCACTAAGATGTATAAATAATAATATAAATAAAAAATTTTCCAATCTTGGAAGGCTGTGGGAGATATCTAAAAATACTCGGGGACGTCCATCAACAGCTAGTAGAAACAACCCCACCACTAGTGTGCTTGAATTTAGAACAAAAGTATGATGCACCACGGCCAATAAAAGCTGCCAAATTGAAGGACCTCAAAAAGTATTCTGGAATTTACTACCGATTAAGGATGTGGAGGGAACTTCAGCATAAGGACCCTAAGCCTCCCACCAATTTAATCGCTAGGTTAGTGGCAGAGGGGGTGAAGTGAAAGGGCCCATGACACTGGACGCCGATCAAGTGCTCGTTAAATACATGCCATCCGAAAAGGATGAGAAGTTTTCGGTAGCGGGACAATGCGTTAAAACAATTGTGCCAGGGGAGATGAAAAGACTGTTATGGGAATGTCCATTTGCAAATTATCTTTATCATCTACAACCTATTTAATTCCTACATAAGTTTCCATGAATATCATTAAAGATTCTTTTAGAGCATTGTTATCCTGGTTTTTGAACAGCAAGCCAAACACTAGGCTCAAGCATGTTTAAAAAAAATCTTAAAAGCAACTTTGGAATGAGGTCGTAAAACTGAAGATTCGATTGATTGGATTTTACTTCTAGAGACTTATTTTTAATTCCTTGTATCTTTCATAAATTAAGTACACCAGAAAGTACCCAATTTTTTTCATTATTAAACCACTTTTAACATGGTTTTTAAGTTGGCACGCAATCTTGTCCCAATAATTTTGCCATTGATATTTTAAGCTTGTGTTTAAAAAATACTTTCATATCTGAAGGTAGGACTAATTGGGAATCTGTGGTAGTGTTTTTGAATGCAGATTACAAGAATCCCGGAATCCCCGGAAAACAACCTCCTCCTGACAAGAAGTAGGAAGTAGGAGGTCGTACCTTCAGTACACAAGGGAGGGCACACACTTTCACAAACATGTTATTCTGTTTTTGGGGTCGTAACAAGACATTACCAGACAAGCAGGGTAGAATAAAAAGGGAAACGAAACCTTCCACTCTGGACAGAACAGACAACCACCTGAAGTTAACAAACATTTAACAGAACAATATGAGGACACAACAGCCAAAACTTGCTGAAACAAAAAAGCAGCAGTAAGACAAGCTATCTCACACTGACCCCATATAAACTCCACGGGCTGTATGGGCGGAAAAAAACGGGGCGCAATACCGAGATAAAAAAGCACTTAACTGAACAAGCAATACAGAAAAAAGGGTGTAAAAAAACTTTCAGTCTGAATAGAACAGACTTTCTCGTTACGGTAACACACAAAAAACAAAACACATTCAGTAGTAACAGAAGCCAACTGGGTTTACTGTGGAGACCGAACAAGAACAGAACGAAGAGCCGGAGACCAAACACATCCCCTCCGACAAGAACAACTCACCGACTGCGAGACTGGCTGCTGAGGGTGTGTGCTGCTTTTGGCCCGTGTAGATGGCAGTCAAAAGGTGCGGGGCGGCGAGGGTCATATCGTTGTTGCACGTCAAGTGCATGGTAATTTATTCAAAATCTTATGACACTAGCACATGATCTCCAAGACGTATAAAAGTTGGTTGCGAGCTATATTTAAAAGTGTAGTGGGGGTTCATCGCAACGATACTAAACTTTTGCAAGATATTACAATATCATGGATTTACTGTCATTACAAACCAACTGTAACACTGCGCATTTCACCGCACCCACAGGTAGATAGTAGATTATAGCACGCTAGAATATATTAACCCACTGAGTTAAATCGAGTGACATAGCAGAGGTTGATAGATTTAGGGTTGCCCTAAGTGCTGGTGCAAAAAAGAGGACATTAAAAATAAATATGTTGTCAGTCACGTTGCTTCGGTGAGCAGCAACGCTCGCTATGATGCAGCCTTTCTCCAACGGCGGGCGGGGGCGGAGCCGTTTTTAGTTGACCGTATAACTTAAACATACGAGATGATGCGAAAGAAATAGCACCAACCTGGAAACTGGCGCTACGTGATAGCCATGTGGGGGCCGATAATACCCCCAGTTGCCACGGAAAATGTTTCCTCCAGCTAGAATGGATAGGAGAAAAAGAAGCCACCCGAAGCTTCCACCTACCAAACGCCTGTTAAGGTCATCGCAAAGATCTTAAATGTAATGCTGACCAGTTGCAGTGACTTGTTTTGTCTTTTATATTATTTGTTTATGGTCTTGTTTGTTTACTTAATGTTTTTTTTAAATTTGTATGTCGTTACCTGGAGAATGGGCAGGGAGAACTGTCCGAAACCCTTGGTAAAAAAAACTTATTTAACTCAGAAACTCGAAAGAATTTCATTATGTATGTATGTTTTATGTGTATATATATTTAAACATATTGTTTTTTACTGGGGCTTTTTGCCGCGAATAATTTATTAAAAAAGGAGGGCACTGACTTACCCCTCCTCTCCTGACGTTTTCGGGAAAGTCGCATCTCCATCCTCAGAGGGCCCTTTACTCCACAATGGTTGCCTGGAGCTCCTCACTCGCAAACTGACTGTTTCTCGTTGCTGTCACTCTCGCGTGTATGTCTACGTCATCGTGCTTATCTCGTAGTGAAACAAGTTTGGATCGACTACGCGTTCATAGGTCCTCGTTCGGGTATAGTGACGTTTCAACACAAAAAGCTGGAGCTGGGGTCTTGTGTTGGCGTCACGACGTTGGGGTTGTTTAGAACGTAGCACACGGGCTTCTTGTTGTGTTGTAGGAGAACAGGTTTCAGGAAGTAGGCAACCGTTGTCCGTCCCTCCCGTTTGTTGAGACTTCCCGGTCGTTTTTCTAATTTCAATAGCCTCTCGAATGATACGCACTTTGAAACTCTTTTTATTGAGGCTAACGTCCCCTGTGTTTTCAAAGTTAATTGAGTGGCCAGTACTCCTTGACGTGTTGGGCCAAACCAGATTCTCTTTGCCACTGTTGACTGCTAAACGGTGTTCATCACGTCTCACCAATATGCGGCGATTAGTCTGACCAACATACACTTCACTGCACGACCCACAAAGGGAAATTCATAAACCCATGGGCTTCGAGGGGGATATTGTATTTAGCATTACGTAACATAGCGCTTATCTTCTTGTAAGGGCGATAAGTAGTTTTTTATGTTGTGTTTTGTAAGCAGCTTGCCTATTTTTTTCTGATGTGCCCCTTAAGTACGGAAGGTGCACGAATGCTGCCGGTTTTTCTTCTGATTTAGGTTCAGGTAATTTAGGTGTGACAGTTTTTTTTAAACGCTCTGTTAATAGTGTCATCGGAATAGCCATTGTAAGGAGAGTTTGGCGCAGGTCACGGGTTTCTTTGTTAACATTATGGCGGTCAGAAAGTTTCCAGACCGCGAAGCGAGTGAATTGACCACTGCGTTAAGTTGGCAGGGTGTGATGGCGAGAGGGCGTTAAGATACCTGCCAGTGTTGGTTGGTTTTCTGTACAAAGTATGGCCTAAGGTTCCATCTTTTTCTTTTATAAAATACAAACGTCCAGGAACGGAAGACTCTATTCTCTTCTACCTCCCTGGTAAGGTGATTGTTTTAAAATGTAGGCTATTGATAAGCGCTAAAAAAATCATCAAGTTTACTCTTCCATGTGGCCAAATGAGAAAGAAGCATCAACGTACGTAAAAAATAATTTAGGTTTGTATGTAGATAGTTCCAGAGCACGGTCTTCAAAATGTTGCAATAAATATATTAGCCACTGCTGGTGATAGCGGCGAACCCATGGGCGCACCTTTGACCTGTTTATATCTCTGACCTTCATATATAAATAGGTATTGGCTAAGCAATGCTTTATCAAAAATCAACATGTCTTCGGGAATGTGTAAACCACGCATGATTTCCACAGTTTCGTCGATGGGAAACATTGGTAAAAAGTGATTCTACATCAAGGCTCACCAACAGGTCAGTTTCGGACACATTGTATTCACGTAAGAGTTCAAGTAAGTGGTAAGCCCTTTTTTAAAATATGATTTTGGCGTCCCTTTAAAATAGGGTTTTTAAGTATTTAGCAAGGTGTTTCGCTAGTGGCTGAAGAGGGGAGTCTCAATCAAAGAGTTCAAAGTGCGTATCATTCGAGAGGCTATTGAAATAGAAAAACGACCGGGAAGTCTCAACAAACGGGATGACGGACAACGGTTGCCTACTTCCTGGAAACCTGTTCTCCTACAACATCACAAGAAGCCCGTGTGCTACGTTTAACAACCCCAAAGTCGTGACGCCAAAACAAGACCCCAGCTCCAGCTGTTGTGTTGAAGACGTCACTATACCCGAACGAGGGGCTTATGACGCGTAGTCGATCCAAACTTGTTTCAAATACGAGATAAGCACGATGACGTAGACATACACGCGAGAGTGACAGCAACGAGAACAGTCAGTTCGCGAGTGAGGAGCTCCAGGCAACACATCGTGGAGTGAAGGCCTCTGAGGATGGGAGATGCGACTTTCCCGAAACGTCAGGAGAGGAGGGGTAAGTCAGTGCCCTCTTCTTTAATAAATTATTCGCGGCAAAAGCCCCAGTAAAAAACAATATGTTTACATATGTCCGCGAAAATCTGAAATTAAATATATATATATATATTATAATACACAAAGACGGAGAACACGAAATATAGAAGCTTTAGTAATACAGACTCTGAAAATCTCCCAAAATTGCTACTCCTCTGGAGTTAGCAGCTTGCGAGGTTCTCTCGAATCGAGAGCTAGAGGCCTATATCGACTTAAATCAAACCACACGAGCAGAGTTAATTGATTGTCTCTCTCCTGACCGCAGGCAAGAGTTTGATAGAAGGCTTGGGTATTGGGTGTCTGTTGAAGGGGACAAAGGTGTAGCAATCTGTAGAGATAGAGGCATTCTTGTGAAAAGGCTGAGAGACGTGAAAAGGGACGTTGGTTCTAAACCTAATCACGTAAGAAGAGCTGTTTTGTTCTTGGAAAGGCTTAAAGAGGTTGTGAAAAAAGAGCGAAGAGGTTCTTCTGAGCAAGACTCAGCCGTAGCCAGTGGCTCTAGCGCTTCATCGTCACTTGCGGGGACTTCAGACAGAGGCAAGGGAAAAAACAGAAGGAGCAAAAAGGGAGGTTCTGACACTCCCAGAGGCAAAAGTAAGGAGGAGGAAGAAAAGAAATTGCAAGACGAAGAGAAAGAGCGCCTGCATAAGGAAAAGCCACTTAAAGAAGAGAGGGAGAAGGCAGAATTAGAGGAGGCTGAGCGCTTAAGAAAAGAGTCTGAGCTCAAGTTGACAGAAGAGGAAGAGAGAAGGAAAAGAGAGCTTGAGCGAGAGAGATTATTGCAAGAAGAGCGAGATAGGAAAGCTCTTCAGGAGGCGCTTTTAAGGAGCAAAGAGGCTGCCACTTCTGCATCAGATAGGCTAAAGTCAGTTAACATGGATATACAGCCAATGAGCTTGCCCACTGCGGTGGCTAACGCAGTGTCACGACTCCCAGATAATAACTATATTCCAGACGCTCTTGCATCAATAGCTTCGGCATTGAAGACAAGTGTGCCAAGCATCAGCGTGGGATTTCTGACTGATTTCAGAAAAGCTATCGAATATAGCGGCTTTGATATAGCTACAACCTTAGGGCAGCTGAAAGCATTGGCTGAGACCGCACCTGATGAGGCAGGCACAATGCCAATAAGTGATGTTTATCACATAAATAACAAGACTGATTTCACTGCCGACATGGCCTTTCTAATCACTATTTTCATTAACAGAGGGTCGAATGTTCCCAAGATCCTTTCAAGGACTGAAGACATGGCCGCAGAGGCTATAAAGAAAAAATGCACACAGTACAGAATAAAGACTGAAGAGACCAGTGCCAGTAGGAGAGCTGGTAATGCTTTGACTAAAAAGACAATAACTCTGTCAAGAATCGCTGCCTGCCTTCCTCACTGGGTGGTGTTCTTGCACCACAGAGGTCTGGGCAAGGACTACGTCCCACTTTTAGAAGTGGAGAGGATAATTAACATTGGTAACACAGCGCCGCCAGCAGTTGAAGGGGTGCAGCAAGCTGTTGTGCCAAGAAGAATCCCTGAGGCGATGAAGACATCGTTTCTAGCAGGAATCCTGCCTAGGGGACATAATCTGGGATACTGTTACTACTTTTCATCCCAACTCAACAAGGTGATAAACCCTAGAAATGTCTCAGCTAGGAGCACTAGGGAGGAGATAACAAAATTCGTTGACGCTGCAAATCAGTCAACATTCTACCCAGAGGAAGCTAGAATAAGATTCCTCAGTGAGTGTGGACTAATGGTGGGAGGGGCGTTCACAAATGAAGCACAAGCGGTCTTCAACGCTGGAAGACAGCTATGGGAGGAGACACGGTGAGCAAAAGAAGTTCCCGTGGGGATATATATATATATATATATATATAAATAAATCTGAAATTAAATAAATATATATATATATATATATATATATATTTATATAAAAAAAAAAAATATTAGTAAATGATAGCAGTTGTAATAAAAGTATGCCCCAACTGGGGATCGAACCCGGAACCTCTGGCTTAACGCGCCATAGCTCTGCCAATTGAGCTACCGAGACATAAGACACACCTTCATTAAACTGCTATTTGTTGTGTGCAGGCCTATCAGATCCAAGGTACAAAAACCGGGCACTGCAGGCTACCTTTACCAGCCAGCCAGAGCCGAATGGATAAAAAGGTTGCCTACGACGTAGGTGAAACTGCTCAGGTTGGTTGCCAAGTGCAGGCCTATCCGATCCAAGGTACAAACACCGGGCACTGCAGGCTACCTTTACCAGCCAGCCAGAGCCGAATGAACAAGAATTTTTGATTGAATATTGCTTAACGTCTCATATTTATGCAACTTGGCTAATCGAGACGAAGGGAGGGACGTAAGGGATGACGCGGGGGGACAAGGGGTGGATAGGCCGGTGCTGGTCAGAACCAGCTACAAGCTTATGGGGAGGGCAGGGGTTCCCCCACGTCGTGGTCGTCTCCGTCTTGTGTCATCATCCGTCCGTGATTTCATTGTCGTCGCCGTCAGGGAGGTAGAGGCAGAGGGAAGGGGTTCCCCGACGACGACCCAGAGCTCGCTATTAGTTTCAGGGAGATGAACTTCCAACTCCCCTAATCACGGGCCATACCACGAGAAGGTGGCAAGTTGGAATTTGATGGCCCAATGAACAAGAAGGTTGCCTACGACGTAGGTGAAACTGCTCAGGTTGGTTGCCAAGTGCAGGCCTATCCGATCCAAGGTACAAACACCGGGCACTGCAGGCTACCTTCCAACAAATGTGGGCAAAACATGCCATTTGGAACATAAAAACGTAAGTTTTGAATCGCGATTTAAAACGAATTTGGCTGTTAACGCGAAATATACTCAATTCACCACCTTTTACGCGAAAAATATTGATAGTTTCGTTTAAATAGCGATATTTGAAAAAATCGCGAAATTTACGTCAAAATTAAATTTTGCGAGTAATTTTTTAAAATCCCGCCAGCCGAGTTCCGGTGCCGCCATTTTTGATTGAAGGAAGTTCACCATCGAGCAGGCAGTGCGCTAAAGCCGCGCCAGCCGAGCCTAAAGGCA
>JAMZAV010007263.1:0-30000 GCA_024449915.1 Sweltsa coloradensis | reverse complement strand
TATGTCATCAACATACCTCAACCACAAATCTGGTTTAAGCGATGACTGTGCGAGAACGTCTGTTTCAAGAGAATCCATGTATATATCCGCAAGTAAAGGTGACAAACAACTGCCCATAGCTAGACCATCTAGTTGATGATAGACGACTTTATCAAATTCAAAATAGCAAGACATGAGAATTAACTGGCAAAAGCTCCATTATTGCATCTACAGATAGAGAAGTTCTAGACTGTAGTGAAATAGTCAGTTAATAATTTGTTTTTTACAAGTGAAAGAACTTCCTTGACAGGTACACTAGGAAACAAATTTACAACATCGAAACTCAACAATCTAGACTTGTCACTAAATGGAACTTCTCTCAACTGATCTACAAGCTTCTTTGAATTTTAAGACAGCTGATTTAATGTTATGAGTCAGAGGTTTCAAGATATTTAAAAGAAAATTTTGATAAAAGACTAAAAGGTGATCCCCTTGAACTCACAATTGGCCTTAATGGTAAGCCCTCCTTATGTATTTTTCGGCAACCCATAAGCATGTGGGGTTTTGGGAGAAATGTGGTGTTAAATGAGATCTTACCTTTTAAAGTCAATGCTTTTTTCATATTTCTTGAGCATGTGATATACTTGTGTTTCATATGCAGATGTAGGATTTTTCTTCAATAACTTGATACTGTGATTCATTTTTTAGTATTAGGCTGAATTTGTCCACATAATTAGTTTTTTTATCCATATGACTGTAGCTTTCCCTTTATTGCTGGCAATATAATAATTGTTTCATCCTTCTTCAGGTCTTGAAGAATATTCATTTCATTGAAAGTCAAATTAGGTTTAGGGTTTTTTCCATATCTCATTAAAGAGTTTTTTAATACTTGCTCTTACTTCATCTTTAGATTTTCTTCCACGAAAAATAACTAGGTTCGAACTATAGACACAATATACAAATTGGTCGACAATTTTTGGTGTTATTGAAAACCCTAATCCTTTGAAAGAAACATTTCTTCTTCAGGTTTAAGGACTCGAGACGATACATTCAAACTGTCTTCAAAACATCTTTGGAATTATTATTCACGATATTAGTTTTAGGTGGGCTCAATCTACATTTCTCTTGTTGAAGCTTTCCAAATTTTAACATTTGCTTGTTCTTAACATTAACAAACTCCAAATCAAATCTGCGTTGAATAGATAGGATTCTACTTCCCATACGTATGTCTTCAACCGATGATAATGCGAAGATAATATGGTCCATATCTTTGTGTAAAAACTCTTATCTTGTGTCTTAAAAATCCAATTTGATTTTTCATCAGTCTAAAAGAGGCTTCATTTAAGATGAACTGGCTTTTATTCGAAAAATAAAAGTTGTTCTTTAGTCTGAACCCTTGAGGAATCAATTTTTGTTCTTTACATTTGCACAAAAATGTAAGATGGTTCATATGTCTGGCCATAATACCGGACAAATATTCCAATCTCCTACTTAAGGAATTAAAATCTTTTGTAAACGTACCAAACTTCTTGCCAGCAGCTCCAGCTGTCAGATTTGGTCCAATTCTAATCAAGTCCGTTGGGATTCTCTCAAATGCTATATCAAATGTTTCAGGCAGGTCCATACTGAGGCTTATTATAAAAAATGAAACTATATAACAGGTAGTAACGTTATAAATATAAATCATTGGACTTTTTCACTGTTAGTTAACAAAATATTTATTTGGTGTGAGAAAAGGTTTATTTTCAAAAGTTGGAGATTGTTATTAAAAATGAACCAAATATGTACCAAAATAACAAAATACAAAATTCTAAAACTTGAAAATCTTATGTTTTTATTTTTAATTCTTTAAAGATGTAAATATTTTAGTGTGTTTAGATGTATTTTGTAAATTATGATGAATAATTACAAGACTGGTGAGCGTAATGGGGGGCGCCGCCCCTGGACCCCGCTCCTATACGACTAACCGCGATTGTGTATTTTCCGCTGGATGTAGATTTCGTGTATAGGCCTATCGTACTAAACTTGTTTAATGTATAAAAACGTGTTTTACATTTTGATACATGTCTTGATAAAACTTTTTTGTGTTTATTATGTTTATTTGGATAAAAAAAAGAAGAAGAATAAGAAAAAGAAAAAAAGACGAGAGCTATGTACTAGAACACCCCTAGGTATTGCGCAAGGACCTAGACAATGAGACCAAGAGTATGTGTATTAAAAAAATATATAAATTTCTATAGATTTTTTTTCTTTTTTTTAAATGCGATAAACATTTATAAGAAATTTGTAATTAATTTGCTAAAATAAAATAAAAATTTAAGATCTATATATATATATATAATTTGAATATAATAATTTATATATATATATACAACAAAATGTCTTATTCGTTTAAGTAAAATATTCGTTAGTTGCTTTTTGCTTTTAAAAATTTAAAAAAGGAAAAATTTTAAGATTTAAATTTAAATTTTTTTTTTTTTATTTATATACTCATATACCCAAAAAGGCTTTTTTGTTTAAGTAAACATTCGAAAATATTATGTTTTTTTTAAAATTTTAAAAATATAAAAAAAAATAAAAAAAAAATTTTAAAAATATTTACGCATACATATTGGTTGGGCTGGAATGTCACTCGATTATTATTCCATGATCGTGTATTGATTAATCAAAATTTTTTTTTGAGCATAATCTTCAACAGGATTAGTTTTTATTTTAAGGCAAATCTACTGGTGCCAAATTCCGTGATACATTTAGGCAAATAACCCAAATAGTACCATAACACGATTGGTTTTCGTTGGTTTTGGTTCCTATATTGGGTTTTTAAAATAGACATTTTCATTCCAAATTGCTAAGAAAATGCAGTACGATTTTCACTTCTCGCACAAGCGACAACCATGTCATTTTGAAATAACAACCCTGCAAAGTCAGCAATGTACATCCCGAACCAAAAAAACACTTCATAAGGGAATTTAAACGATTAGAGCAAATTGTGTTCATAATTTTGTTTTTGGCCGAGTGACTGTACTTAAAATGTAAACGCATACCTAAAACCTATGTAACCCAAAAATCAGGGGACATGCTATTTCCCCCCCTACCGTTTTGTGTGAAAAAGGGTCCTCTCCTTCCGACCACCATTAAAGGAAGTGTTTGCAGGTTTAGGCAATAAGTGTGCGGATTTAAATCTATTATGTTTTTTCTTGTGTATTTTAAAACAGGGGTTAGTTTTAATCATTTGAGTTATGATTCCAACTAGAACCTTCTAACCCTCCTCAAAGCGTACTCCCTCAGGATAAATATCTAACAGTGTCCCCATATTTTTTTGACAATTGCTATTGATCGCTGATTGATAAATATCGCCGGACATTGCATTGGTGGCATTTCTATCTTTTCATTCGGTGCAGCTAGCGATCCTACAATTTTATATTATATCCAAAAGGCTTATTTGTTTTAAATAAAACATTCGTAAAAAATTTTGTTTATTTTAAATTTTAAAATTATATAAAAAAATTAAAAGAAAATAATTTTTTAAATAATAATATCACATACATATATATATTTATATTATATATTTATATTATATATATTTTTATATGTTAAATTTTATATATATATATATATATATATAATTATTAAACCCAAAACTTATTCGTTTAAGTAAACATTTGTAAAATTAAAATGTGTTTTTTTTTAATTTTTGAATTGTTAAAAATTAAAAAAAAAAAAAAAAAAAAAAAAAAAAATATATGTGTTTATTTTTAAAATTTTAAAAATACAAAAAAGGAAATCATTTTTATATACCCCGGGATTTCTAATTTATATTTAAAAAAAAAATTTTAAAAATAGAAAATTTTAAAAAAATTTTTTTTTACTACCTACAAAATAAACAAAAGGCTTATTTTGTTTAGTAAACTTCGTAAATTGTTCTTGTTTTTATAAAATTTTTGAAAAAGGGAAATTTGAAAAACTAAATAAACCTTAAAAAAGTTATTTTTTACACTACATAATATTTCAAATTGTTTTTCGTTTTTAAATAAAAAATTCGTCAAATAAAATTGTATTTTTAAATTATAAAAAAACAAAGGAAATCATTTTTATTATTTCTATATATATATTTTAAAAAATAAGATTTTAAAAAATAAAAATTATAAATAATTTTTATACATACCCATATTATATCAAAAGGGTTATTCGTTTTTAAGAATCATTCGTAAAATAATATGTTTTTATTTTAAAATTTTAAAAATCAAAAAGGAAAACATTTTTATATATTTTCCCTATATATATAATTTAAAAAAAAAAAAATTTTAAAATAGAAAATTATAAATAAAATTTATACAACCTCATATATTCAAAAAAGGGTTATTCGTTTAAATAAAAAATTCGTAAGTTGTTTTTTTTGTTTTTTTTAAATTTTAGAAAAAATAAAAACTGAAAATCTAAAAAAAACTTTAAAAAAAGTATATTTCTACACTACATACATATTTCAAATTGTTTATTCGTTTAAGTAAAACATTCGTAAAATAATATGTGTTTATTTTAAATTTAAAAAATACAAAAAAATTTAAAAGAAAATAATTTTAATTAATAATATCACAATATATATATATATATATATATATATATATATATATATATAATAACATATATATATATAACTAACCGTAAAATATCTGTCCGCATCGACGAACATAGAGTTGCAGTTAGACGTATGGAAACCACCTCAGCTCTTTTCCAACATGCTTTCGAGCACTGGATTAACTTTGATGAAGCTAAAACCTTAGCCAAAGTGGAACATGAAGTGCCCCGAATCGTAAGAGAGGCGGTGGAGATGGAGAAACGGAAACACAACATGAACACACGGGACGATGCTAAAAGACTTCCAGCCACATGGAAACATGTTTTGCAAGGCTGTCATATTCAACCAAAAGCTCTCCCTGTGGACATGTTTTTAGGCCGTCCACCTCCGACAACAAGAGTTGACAAGAGGAAGAAAACTCAACAAGAACCCCTTGAGCCATCTACTCGTACGCTGAGGTCATCTAAAAAGTAAAGAGTGTGTTGATGTCTTCACAGTTTTTAAAATATCGGGATGTTCATAATATGTTGTCATTAGAAATCTATGTTTTTCTAAGCTTTTGGTTTTGCCCTTTGTATCCAGTTGCAGTGTTTGTTAAGAAGTAAGGTTTGTTTTTTTTGATTTTGTTTTATGTTTTTTAAATTCCTTGAAGATGGGCAGGGAGAACTGCCCGAAACGTTGGAACTAATAATAAAACCACACGGACTACCCGAAAATACCAATGTCTGCATATATATATATAGTTTAGATTGGAGAAGGGTTGACAGGTTGGGAAAGCATAGAGAACATAAAGCCAGCCTGAGGGCTGGGGGCGACAAAAACTTTTCACCTGCTGATGACAACTGTAGCTAATTAAAGTTGTTATATATATATATATATACCAAAAGGCTTATTCGTTTAAGTAAAACATTCGTAAAATAATATGTGTTTTTTTTTTAATTTCTGAATTGTAGTAAATTAAAAAAAAAAAAAAAAAAAAAAAAATATGTTTTTATTTTAAATTATAAAATACAAAAGAAATCATTTTTATTTTACCGGTATTTTCTATATTTTATTTAAAAAAAAGAGATTTTTAAAAGTAAAAAATTATAAATAATTTTTATACATACCTACATATATATCAAAAGGGCTTATTCGTTTAAGTAAAAAATTCGTAAGTTGTTTCTTGTTTTTTATAAATTTTAGAAAAGGTAAAATTTGAAAATCTAAATAAACCCTTAAAAAATGTATATTTCTACACATACATACATATATTCAAATTGTTTATTCGTTTAAGTTAAACATTCGTCAAACTAATATGTGTTATATTTTAAATTCTAAAAATACAAAAAGGAAATCATTTTTTTTATATTTCTATATATATATTTTAAAAATAAGATTTTAAAAAGTAGAAAATTATAAATATTTTTTTAATACCTATTTTTATAATATCAAAATGCTTATTCGTTAAATAATACATTCGTAAAATAATAGGGGTTATTTTATTTATAAAATACAAAAGGAAATCATTTTTATATATTTCATATATATATATTTAAAAAAAAAAAAGATTTAAAAGTAAAATTATAAATAATTTATACATACCTACATATATATCAAAAGGCTTATTCGTTTAAGTAAAAACATTTTTTTTGTAAGTTTTCTTGTTTTTATAAAATTTTAGAAAAGGTAAAATCTTTAAAATCTAAATAAACTTTAAAATGTATATTTCTACACATACATATTTATATTTAAAAATTGTTTATTCGTTTAAGTAAAACATTCGTAAAATAATATGTGTTTATTTTAAATTTAAAAAATACAAAAAAAATTTAAAAGAAAATAATTTTAATATAATAATATCACATATATATATATATATATATATATATATATATATATATATATATATATATATATATATATATATATAACTAACCGTAAAATATCTGTCCGCATCGACGAACATAGAGTTGCAGTTAGACGTATGGAAACCACCTCAGCTCTTTTCCAACATGCTTTCGAGCACTGGATTAACTTTGATGAAGCTAAAACCTTAGCCAAAGTGGAACATGAAGTGCCCGAATCGTAAGAGAGGCGGTGGAGATGGAGAAACGGAAACACAACATGAACACACGGGACGATGCTAAAAGACTCCAGCCACATGGAAAACATGTTTTTGCAAGGCTGTCATATTCAACCAAAAAAGCTATCCCTGTGGACATGTTTTTAAAGGCCGTCCACTCCGAAAAACAAGAGTTGACAAGAGAAGAAAACTCAACAAGAACCCTTAAAGCAAATTTTACTCTACGCTGAGGTTATCTAAAAAGTAAAGAGTGTGTTGATGTCTTCACAGTTTTAAAATATCTGGATGTTCATAATATGTTGTCATTAGTATCTATGTTTTCTAAGCTTTTGGTTTGTCTTTGTATCCAGTTTGCAGTGTTTTTAAGAAGTAAGGTTTTGTTTGTTTTGATATGTTTTATGTTTTAAATTTCCTTGAAGATGGGCAGGGAGAACTGCCCGAAACGTTGGAACTAATAATAAAACCACACGGACTACCCGAAAATACAATGTCTGCATATATATATATAGTTTAGATTGGAGAAGGGTTGACAGGTTGGGAAAGCATAGAGAACATAAAGCCCAGCCTGAAGGGCTGGGGGCGACAAAACTTTTCACCTGCTGATGACAACTGTAGCTAATTTAAAGTTGTTACCTATATATAATATATACCAAAAGGCTTATTCGTTTAAGTAAAACATTCGTAAAATAATATGTGTTTATTTTAATTTTAAATAATATAAAAAAAATTAAAAGAAAATAATTTTAAATAATAATATCACATACTTATATATATATATATATATATATATATACCAAAAGGCTTATTTGTTTAAGTAAAACATTGTAAAATAATTGTGTTATTTTAATTTTTAAAAACTTAAAAATAGATATTAATTTTCATATCGGTCACCACGTACACCTATATATTTTCAAAAAGATTTTTAAAAAAGATTACAAAAGTGAATAATTTTTAAAAATATTTACACATACATACATATATACCAAAAGGCTTATTTGTTTAAGTAAAACATTCGTAAAATAATATGTTAGTTGTAAATTTTTAAAAAAGAAAAAATATAAAAAACCAACAACTTTAATAAATATTTACGCATACATATATATATATATATCCAAATTGCTTATTTGTTTAAGTAAAACATTCGCAAGGTGACTTAAATTGGATGAGCGTAGCGAGCCGAAGCGAAGATTCCATTTCACTCCCACTGGAGAATAAAAATCCGGAATGTTTTTTTTTTTTTTCTTTCTTTCTTTTCTTTTTTTTTTTTGTATTTTTTTGTGTTTGTTAACACGATTCCGGCTAAACCGATTTCTCCGATTGCGATGAAATTTTATGGAGGCCTTCGAAATCTCTGAAACTTAGAACTGCCCACGTTTTTGAGCGCAATCGGGATAATTTTTCTTATAAAAAACGCAATTTTACGATTTTTTTCGATTTTTAAAAAAATTCTTCGACTTATAACACTTACATGCTTTATCCGATTGTAATGATTTTTTATTAGAACCTTAATTTTATGAATTAAGATATTCGTGTGAAATTTGTGCTTTAAACGAAAATTATTTCTCATGAAAATCAAAAATTTACGGGTTTTTTTCTTTTTTAAAACAATTCTTTGACATATAACACCTACATGCTTTATCCTATTGTAATGATTTTTTTATAGAACCTTAATTTCATGAATTAATATACTCGTGTAAAATTTGAGCGCAATTGAATAATTATTTCTTATGAAAATTGCAATTTTACGATTTTTTTCTTTTTTAAAATTACGTAAAAATTATGATTTATTAAAAAAATTAAGTTAATTTTTAATTTAATTTAATTTAATTTAAAAAAAATCTTCGAATAAGTAATGATTTTTTCACAGAACAACAGAAAATCCGCGTAACTCAATGCAGCTCAATGCACCAATTACGCTCATCCAACAACGCGGCGGGACTTAAGCGTTTTCCTAGTTTAGCAAATCACAGGAAAGTAAAATTTGAAAATTTTAATAAACTGGAAAAATTATATATTTATCTCTACACATACATACATATATCCAAATTGCTTATTCGTTTAGGTAAAACATTCGTAAAATAATATGTGTTTATTTTAAATTTAAAAAATACAAAAAAATTTAAAAGAAAATAATTTTAATTAATTAATATCACATACATATAAATATATACCAAAAGGCTTATTCGTTTAAGTAAAACATTCGTTAGTTGACGTACCCATGTAGGACCCATCCGAAAATATTAGTAAAATTGAAATTTAAAAAGTTAAAATAAATTAAAAAATAAAAAATTATAAAATTATCTATACATACATACATATATACCCAAAATCCTTATTCGTTTAAGTAAAACATTCGCAATGTAACATAATTTATAGTTACAAATATTAACTTGAATATAAAAAGTTTCTATTTACACAAATCAAATTCTTACAATTTGTAATGGTTTGGTGTTTTAAGAAAAAAACAACAACATATTTATATAATATACACAAAATCCTTATTCGTTTAAGTAAAACATTCGTATGTGCAATGACAAAGTGTTGTTTAATATGACAACCCTTTGCAAAAGACCACCAAGTATATTCCGAAGCTTGACGACCCTGCAAGTTGTTACGAGTATCATCTAGAAGGTAGTGGTCGAAGTCACGAGCAACATTTAGAAGACAGTGACTCAAAATGAAGGTTTGTTTACCAGTTTTAAAAGTGACATTGTAATCAATCGGAAAATATATCTTTTCAACGTATATGATTCTTTTTTTATAGAAATACAAATGTTATTTTTAGATACCGACAATTAATAAAAATATTAAATCCTTTTTATTTCAACAATCAATTGTTCCTCATAAACACATAACAGTAAAGACTTGGTACCCGTAATGTATGTAATAAAAATTTTGCTCCCTGGGGCCGGTTGTGTAGACCCCAGTCTAAAAGCCTTACTCGTTTAAGTAAAACATTCGAGAAAAACATAGTGACACGTGCGCATGCGCCAACAATAAATGTTTAAAGTTGCCGCCAGATGGCGTCGGTATGACAGTAGAAAATATAAATTTTATTCTATTTACAAATTAGAATTGTTTATGTCAAGATTGTAAGAAATACAGACAATCACAAATTAAAGAATATATTTTTTCTCTTCCTTTTGTTAATTAGATGAAAGTTTTTATCCAATAAAACTTTACTCCCTGGAGCCGGCTAGGTAGACCCCAGTCTAAAAGCCTTAACATAGCGACACGTGCGCATGCGTCCACTATAAAGTGCTGCGCACAATTGGCATAGCATAAGCGTAGCGCAACGCAAGCACAACGCAAGAAATATAAACAAGTGCACCTGGCTGCTTGAACACACAATTCACGTATGCATAGCGTAGGCGCGGAAGCACAGCGCAAGAGATGGTTATATTTTATATTTCTTATGCTTGCGCTTGCGTTTGACCAATAGGAATCCAGAAACAACACGACTCAACACAAACGCCCATTTTCAGTTCAATCAAATTCACAACTATTGTTGTTTGTGTCAGTGTACAATTATTTATCATGGACGAACTTACAGAAGACGACGTAATTATCGAGTATGAAGTTGAGTCGACGTCTAGCGACGAGCTGCTAATTACGTATTTTAGGCAATATCCGCATCATAGGCTACTGCAAATGGTTTCAAAGACGAAATGTCAAACGCAAAGTTGACATGCAGTCATCTGATAACGAGCATTCTAAAACTTTGCACAGCCTTGTAGTTTCTTTACGCCACGCTTCCGTTATGACAATTGTGCGCGCCTACATTCCTTGTGTTGCGCTTATGTTGCGCTTGCGTTGTGCTGCGCTTATGCTATGCCAATTGTGCGCCGCACTTAAATGTTTACAGTTGCCGCCAGATGGCGTCGGCGCCGACCGTCACACAATGTTAAAACAACTACCTCCTAGATGTTGTTCGTGATTCCTAGCCACTAGTAGCATCTAGATGGTAGTGACTGGATTCACGAGCAACATTTAGAAGGCTGCGGCTAAAAGTAACGGTTTGTTTATCTTTTTTAAAAATTGACATTGACAACAAATGGAAAAACGTAATCTTTTTAACATAAATGAACCTTTTTATAGAAATACAAACGTTTATGTTTAGATGTCGATAAATAATACACACTTTAAACATTTTTAAACACATACCGGTATTCCTTATTATTTCAATAATTAAATTTCTCTTATAAACACACACTAGCAAAACGGTATAAGGCCGCGTTCCCACTAATTGGTTTAGTTATAAGGGGATAGGAAATACGTGTTAAATTGTTTACGTTTTTGTCCTAAGAAATAGTTATAACAAAAACAAAATTCTTACGACGGACCAATCAGACGTTTTTGTTATTTATACGATGACCAATGAAAAGGAGTAACTTCATTATGACAGCCCATTGAAATATTACTAACCAATCAGGATATCGGATTTCTTATAACAATAACAATTTCTTAAGACTAAAACAAAGTTATGGGAACGCGGCCTAACCCGCAAATCGCACAATAAAAACATTGCTCCCTAGGGCCGGCTGGGTAGACCCCTGCCGAAAATCACATTCGAGAAAAACAAACCGCCACGTGCGCATGCGCCCACTATGAATGTTTAAAGTTGCCGCCAGATGGCGTCGGTATGACAATCAATGACGTACAGATAAATTTTATACTTTTTTCAAATTATAATTGTTTATGTAAAGATTGTTAGAAATACAAACAATTACAAATTAAAGAATATATTTTTTCTCTTCCTTTTTTAAATTAGATGAAAGTTTTTTATTCATTAAAACTGTACTCCCTGGGGCCGGCTAGGTAGACCCCAGTCGAAAATCCTTATTTGTTTAAGTAAAACATTCGAGAAAAACAAACCGCCACGTGCGCATGCGCCCACTATAAATGTTTAAAGTTGAGGCCAGATGGCGTCGGCGCCAACCGTCACACAATGTTAAAAGAACTGCCCCCTAGATGTTGCTCGTGATTCCTAGCCACGAGTAGCATCTAGATGGTAGTGACTGGATTCACGAGCAACATTTAGAAGGCTGCGGTTAAAAGTAACGGTTTGTTGGGTTTGTTTATCTTTTTTAAAAAGTGACATTGACAACAAATGGAAAAACGTAACCTTTTTAACATAAATGAACCTTTTTATAGAAATACAAACGTTTATGTTTAGATGTCGATAAATAATACACACTTTAAACATTCTTAAACATATATTCCTTTTTATTTTTCAACAATTAAATTTCTCTTATAAACGCATACTAGCAAAATGGTATAACCCGCAAATGGCTTGGTCGCTTTGATTTAAAAGTCCCCCACTGAAAATCAGTTATATAACTGAGTGGGTAGACTCTAAATAAAATGTATTTATTTATTTATTTATTTATTTATCACTAACCCAACATGGTTTCCAAAAAGGCAAATCAACTACCACAGCTATTTTTTCACTTCTAACAACTATCCACGGTGCACTTGATAAAGGGGACGTTCCCATAGGCATTTTTTTCGATCTTAGTAAAGCATTTGACACCATCGATCACTCTATCCTACTATACAAATTAGAATCAATGGGAATCAGGGGCCAGGCCCACTCCTGGATCTCCTCTTACCTATCTGACCGATCTCAAATAGTCGAAATCCGCAAACTCAAATCTAACACCTGCCACCCTTTTCATTCTCAACTGCTGATCCTGAAAAGTGGTGTCCCACAAGGAACCATTCTTGGACCACCATTCTTCCTCCTTTATGTCAACGATATGCCAGAATGTTTCACCACTGGTATACTAACACAATACGTCGATGATTTCAGCCACATACTCACAGCACAAAAAGGAAAATCTTTAGCACCACTCTCACAAATGTCCAACGAACAAACTTCCATAATGTCACAATACTGCAACAAAAACCTCCTTTCTCTTCAACCGTCAAAAACGGTGTATTTAAACTTCCACTCACAAGTAATTCCACTCACCGAAAGCCTCCTCATTCGCATTTCATCTAAGAGCATTGCCTGCTCTGACGCCATCAAGTTCCTGGGTCTACATATGACTGACACCCTTGATTGGACAGACCACATAGACGCTGTTTGCTCAAAGATAAAGAGTTATTAAAGCCCTAGTCAGCCACAACGTCCTTATTCTCATATACCATGCTCACATCCACTCACACATATCATACGGACCTATTTTCTGGGGAAACTCGCCATAAGCTATAAGAATTTTTAGATTACGAAAACGGGCCATTCGAATTATAGTAGGAGCCTCTTGGCGTACCTCGTGTAGAAATATCTTCCCTAACCAAAAAATCTTGACCTTAGCAAGTACTTTGATACAACTTGCAGCAGTCTTTGTCAAATCAAACCCTCACCTCTCCAAAAATTTTAAACTAAAACATTCATGCCCATGATACACGTCAAAAATTAAAAAATTCAGTCCCAACCACCAAATAAAAAACGCGTTTCTCCAAAGGCCCTCATTACCCAATGCCTAACTTTTAAATCATATACCCCAAAAATTAAAAATATAAAAAATCCTAGACTCTTTTATTGCTTTTTTACAGTCTACACCATCAATGAAACCTTCATCCATGACTTTTAAATTTTAATCTAGTGCCCCCAAAACAACAAAACCCCACCCATAGCTTTACACTCAATTTTCCCTTCAACCCCTGAAACTACATTATTTTTCAGAAAAATAATTTAAAATATAAAAAACATTTAAACAAAAAAAATATTATGTATAGAAATAATGGGAAAAAATTTATAAAATATAAAAAATAAATTTTTAAAAAATTGATAAAAATTTTGTAACTTTTCCCATAGGCTAGGAGGCTTTTCATTTTCTCTAAAAAGAGTTATAATTGTGCAATTCCATCAAGGTAAATAAGTTAATATTATTATTATTATTTTTTTTATTATTATTATTATTATATTTTTTTAATTAATTTTTATTATATTATTATATTTTTATTATTTTTTTTTTATTTTATTATTATTGATAAATTGATGGCTAAAATCGTTATTAAAAAACAAAGGGAAGGAGAAGATTGGGGGGGGTTGGTGAATATTGTTTCAAATTTTTATTAAATTTGAATTTTATAATAATCATTTGTGAATTTTAAAGGGACATCTGGCAATTAATTTTAGAAAAAAAAATTGAAAAGCTTTGCTGTGCATCTATAGGGCCCCCCAATAAGCACCCATATAGATTTTATTGAGGAAATTTGGAAATATTGGGAGAAGGTGGGATAAATAGCAGTGTCTTTTGGTGAGTCAATATTGACATTCTCAAGCAAACGTATAACGTATTTAAATTTATATGAGGGGGGTCTTGCTGCAAAAGGGATTCTTTCCTTTTGTATTACATTCCTACGGGGGGAGGAAATCGTTAATGGGGGTAAGAGTATGTTTTGACCAGGTTTATTTACGAGGACGAGGTAACATACGTACGGCCGTTTATACGTCAAAACATTGGCCCATACATGATAATTGACATACGTGTAGGAGAACAAGGGAGATTCCGAGGAAACAAAAAAAATAAAAAAATTTTTGAATAAAAATTATATCTAACTAAAATTAAAAACTGTACAGGGGGCAAAAGTAATATGAGTAATAATTTTTTGTCATTTGTCGAGTATATAAAAAGAATTTAAAAGGAATTGAGAAGGCGATTTTATCATAAAAATAATAAGAAATGTCGAAATAATAAGAAGTGGGTAACAATGAATTTTAGAGTTAACAAAGGAAGAGAAAAATTTTTTCGAAGTGGAAAAATTGAATGAAAAAAAAGTCTTAAAAGTTTTTAAAGACATGGATAATTTTTTTCGGAAATAAATAAAAAAGGGGAAAAAAACATTTTGAAAAAAACCCAATACATAAAAATTTAACAACGAAAATAAACATAATATCAAAGACACGTGGCAGTCAATTAATGAAAAAATAGGAAAAGCGGAAAAAAGAGTCTTGGATTTTTTAAATTTTTTTATTTAGCCGTTCCTGGGGGAAGACAGAGGTAAACTTTTCGAAAATTTAAATTTGCAAAATCGTTTATGATGAGGTGATAAGAAATACACAACTGTGAAGGCGTGTGTGCGTAACGATTTGGAAACGATGATAGGCAATCACCAACCCCCCTATGTACATACCCCAAATCGATGAAGTGGGGGTTAAAGAATTTTACACAACTGAGACAAAAAAGCAAGAAAAAGGGCTTGACGGTATACGAGTTAAAGACCTGAAAAAATTTCTAAGAGATAAGCCCGGAAATTTGCGCTTTTAATTAACTTGTTTTTAACCCGAGGGGGGGGGGCCGGAAAACTAAGACCTCCATTTTTTTGGGACCCATTTATAAAAAAGGGAAAAATCACCTTGAATACTCAAACTATAGCCCAATTGCCTTTTTTGCCAAGTATTGAAAAGATAATGGAAAGAAGTTGCCAATTTTTTTAGTAAATATTTAGAAAAGTTTTAAAATATCAATAAAAATAAATTCGGATTAAAAAGGGGAAAAAAGTACTTCGTTTTGTTTGAAAAATTTGTGTTTTAATAAACTCTAAGTTTTAAACAAAAAACTATCACATTTAGTTGTTTTTGCTTACTAAAGTTTTTCGATACGCTGAATCACAAAAAAATGTTGGTTTTTTAGAACAAATTTGGGCGTTAGAGGCCCTTTTTTGGCATGGTTTTAAAAATTATTTTTCAAATAGAAAAATTTTTTGTGCAAAGTAGGAGAGGTGAGAGTGAAGCCAAGTATGTAACAGGGGTACCGCGGGATCTATTTTAGGGCCGGTTCTGTATTTAAAAATTTTAACTGTATGGTACATTACAAAGAAATGTTTTTCTTTTTTTTTTTTGCTGATGACTCACATTAGTAGCAATTTACAAAAACATAAAAGTTGCTGAAATATTTTTCAGGAAGTTTTTTTAAAATTTAAATGGGGCACACGATAAGGGGCCTTATCATTAACTCAGCTAAAAAAAAGATTGTGCAATTTCTTCACCTCAAATGCCGCCATAAGCTAATATAAAAATTTTAAAATAAATTCCTTTTATTGTTTGCATGATTTTTATATATGGATGGTATTATCATAAACTGTAATTGTGTTAAAAAATAGAATTGTTTAAGTATGAAAATTTGGGGGTGGGATAGACCAAAATTTTAGTTGGGATGTTTATAGAAGTAGTGAGTAGGCGGCAGATTGTGTTTATCAGATTTATAAACTAAATATTACTTCCTTATACTCTACTCCGAACCGTATACTACCTTGTGAGTCAGCAAAAATACCCGCTTTCATGGGGGAAGCACTTTTTTAAATTTAAAAATATTTTTCACGCAAAAAAGAATGGTTGTTTAAAATCCCTTATAAAAAAATGGTTCAGATCACAACTTAGTTTATTAGTATGTAATGTTTTTACCTGTAAATGTACGTCATTTCAAAATTTTTAGTTAAATTTATTAGATAAGTTTAAAAAAAATTGTTTTGTCATAATGCAAATACTCGCGCCAGGGGGGCGAGTATTTGAAAATACCAATTTTCAACAATAAGTATGGGGAAAAAGAGTTTTCAATTTCAGGTACCTTTTTCTTTTAAAAATCCCCCAAAAAATTTTTCGAATTATAGATAAAAAGTAGGGTAAAGAATGAGTTAAAAAGTGTTTTTTTTTATATGAAACAGACATTGCATGTAAGTGGGGGCGTAGTATTTTTAATTTTTATTTGCAGTGTATTATTATTTGTTCAAGTTTTCTGATGTTTTTTGGTCGAGGTTTTTGTTGTTTTTCCCTTGTACTTATATCAATATTTTAAAATCTGGAGTCTGGTTTTTTTTTTATTTAAAGGGCAAGTTTTTATCCCCCCCAGCAAGCCCTTGTGTGGCTTGGGGACTCGTTTCCATACTGAAAATAATCATTTTTTTTAAATAGTACCCAATTTTATTAATTATTATTATTATTATTATTATTATTTATTATTTTTTTTTATTATTTTATTATTTTATTTGGATGATTTCATACAAACTGGTTAAAACCGGAGCTAACATGTTGACGGACTTACGTCAAAGACTTTTTCCCGTGTACCTATTCATACATTTTTACTTTTGTTTAAATCTAACTAAAATTCGTCTTTATAAATTGTTTTTAGATAATGTTTCCTTTTTGTGTGTACGGTCGTGGCCGATTTTTTTGTCGCCATCCTAGCATTTGCCTTCGGGACTAGGGGAAACCCCGAAAACCATGTCGGTGGAAGCTGTCTCGGAATTCGAAGTATCATTTTAGTTAGAAAATTTAGAACAAATTTTAAAATGTTGAGTATCACGCCTTTTGAGGTCGAGTAAAAATTTGGGTTTAAGATTATTTTTTTTAATGCTTTCATTAGCTTTTTTTGGTATGATGCCTTTGGTGATATAATGAATGGGTTTTATTTTCCTTTTTTTTGTTTCCCAAACTTTTGATCTCAATTGCAAAATTCACTTACTTTCAATTTTTTTTTTTCCACTTTGGGCTCGACGTTTTGGCAAATTGGGAAAGCAACGCGATAAGGGTAGTTTCTGTTTCTTCTTGCAAATTATAATTATATCCGGTCTGTTGTGATTATGTTTGGTCGTTTAAAATGTGCGGTCGTAATATAATTTTTAAATTTTGCTATCAGTACTTTCTCCGGGTTTTTTTTGTGAAGGTGTTTTATCAAAGAGGTTTTTCTTGATTGCTAGTTTTTGGTGAATAAGTTATATTGGTTATGTCTGTGAGGTAATCCGTTTGAAAATAGTGATGGCACCCGGTATGTGTGTTCGATTGTTTTTAAACCCCCTTCACTACAATTTTCTACATTATCGTTTACTGTCGCATCTTTTATAAAGTATTTTTTATAATTTTTCGTTGCAATCACTCTGTCTTGAATGCCACTAAAAACCTTCCTTTTTTTCCAAAAATTCCCCCCTTTTTTAACCACCTATTGATGCTTTAATATCTACGTGATCTTTGTGAGTTTATCATAATGTCTTTGTGTAGGGTCTTTTCTGAGAGACGAACTCATTTTTTCAGCGTCAGTTTTTGGGTTCCCTTTTTAGATTAACATTTTCTTTGCTAGATTGGTGGAGTTTAAAGATTTGCAGCTAGCCCCCAGCCCTATGTAGTGTGGATTGGGTTTTTCTCTTTGAAAAAAGTATTTTTTTTAAAATGTCTATTTTTTTATAATAAAAGTTGTTCAGATCAATTAGGCCCGTCCTCCTTTTTCTCTTGGGAAATGTCACTCTCTCATTCTGATTTTTGGATGATGTATTCTGTGTTTGGAAGTGAAGTACGAGAATATTTCCAAACCGGGGATGTTGCGCGCCCTTTAATGATTCCGAATGGGAAAAGTCCCAGTACTGGTGTTTATGCAACACTTGCACTCCTTTTTGTTACAGCCAACCCGGACTATTTTTGCACTTTAACTTCATTTTTTTATTGCCCCCGCCATTTTATACTTTTGTTCAATTTCTTTGGTTTTTGAAAAGGGGCGCTATGTTTCTTTGTTTTCAACAATGTTTATCATCACACTGAAATTACTTACTGCATCGGCCATTCGTATGGTCTAGTGTTATTCTCTGTTAACTTTCGATAAGTTATTAATAAATACAGTGTTCTTACTTGTGATTTGCCATTCAAAGTGTGTGTTATTGTGTCCGTGGATCGCTGAACCAGGGCCTTCATTTACAGTCCACTCATTTGTTATCTTTAACATGGTCCTCCATTCACTCCAGAGTTTCATTTTCATCTTCATGTATCACCCATTCATCTCTTGCCCCAACATAATTTGGTCCCATCCGGGCCGTATACAATCAACATGGTTCCACGTGGAAAACTTTAATCGGTTTCGCAAGTAATCGTTTCGTCGGCGACTTCACAACGCAGTTTGAACGTCTAGGCCTACCGACGTAGCAAGAGTCTTCTCACGGGCCCCAGCAGCAGCTGAAGTACGGCGTCATCAGGACATCTTCAAGACCCAGGGGCGGACGCGTGTCTTCCAGTGGCAACATCATCACAATTCAGATAAGCTATCTGCTGTACCTTCATAATAGCCTATTACTATACTTTCATTGATCTTCAATAACTTCCATCATGCAAGCGCAAAGTGATTTAATTAATTAAAGCTCGGCTTACACGCATACACACGTTTATAAACGATGTCAATAACCACTCAAATCTGAGTGCAATCAGAGTTAGGTCAGAAACTCTTATTTCTATTTGGGATCAGTTCGAGGAAATACAATCACGTCTTGAAATAGAAGACACAAATGACGATTCGAATCATGAAACCTACAGAACAGATTTTGAAACTTTATACTTTGAGGCTTATGCTAAATCGAATGACATACTCACGCCACCCATGGTACCTATTGATACACCATCAAGTCATGGTTCTGGCAACGGGCGCTTCTTAGCACTCTTACAACAATCTGATCAAACTTCCTGGTATAAATTTACCACAATTCTCAGGTGATTACAGTCTTTGGTCACAATTCAAAGACACCTACGTCGCGCTCATACATGAGAATACTTCTCTTACGGACATTCACAAATTCCATTATCTGTTGTCTTCATTACGTAATGATCCACTACATTTAATCAATAATTTGTCCTTGTCGTCTGCTAACTATACCATAGCATGGAACTTGATTCTAAAAAGATATGAAAACAAAAAATTAATATCTCAGAAACACATCAATGCTCTTCTCGATCTGCCACATGTGCGAGCAAACTTGGCTCACGATCTTCGCCAATTAGTTAACGAAGTAACAAGCAATCTAAATGCTATCAAGGCTCTCAATCTGAGTGTTGAAATTCACGAACTCTTACTTATTCAACTTACCCTTGGCAGATTAGACATACACACCAGGCGGGAATTTGAAACAATACAACATGCAGACTCAGAGTTTCCTTCACTTAAGGAATTATGCGATTTCCTTGACAAGAGGTCACAGACATTCGAGCTTACTCAGTCCAAGTCTGACAATTCTCAAACTAAAATAAACAAGTCTACTAAAGATACTTACCAGTCTAAGCATAGGCCTACGTATGTTTCCACAAAGACCAATAAGTGTTTGCATTGTAACAATGACCATTGACAATTGTAAATCATTTCGTAATCTGCCATTGTCTGACAGGTGGCATGTAATCAAATCTAAAAATGCTTGTGCAAATTGTTTTGCTACCAATCATCAAGCCAATGCATGCAAAGCTCGTAGCTACTGCAAGTGTGGTTCTATGCACAGCACGTTACTTCACGATTCTACAGATAGGTCTACTTATCAAGGTCAGATGCAGTGACAACGTCAGCACACTGATAATTCAGTGCAAGAAACTAGTTATCCTAGTACTATTCACTCGGAAAATAATACGAATACAGGTACTTACTGTTCGTACAAGACAAAGCCTATTCAACAAGTATTATTGGCCACAGCTCAGGTATACGTTCAGGATAAGTTTCGTAACTTAATCAAATGTCGAGCATTACTGGATTCAGCAAGCCAAGCATCATTCATCACACTTGACTTAGCTAATAAACTTCAATTAAAAAAGGAAGTCAATCATACACCCATACAAGGTGGTTAACAACACAACATCGACAAACTACGCACAGTGTCAAACATATCATTCAAATCTATGGTTACTGATTATATTCACACATTTGAATTGTTTTATTCTGCCAAAAATCACTGGCAGCCTACCGTCGTCTCCGATTGACTACAGCACTTGGAACATTCCTCGTGATATTCAACTAGCAGATTCCGAATTCGATCAACCAGGTGAAGTCGAACTGCTGATCGGCGCAGAACTTTACTACGATCTTCTCCGACAGAATTCACTATCTCGTCCAGGGTTTCCCACACTTCAAGATACGAAGCTTGGTTGGATCATCGGTGGAAGGATGCCAGTTTCGACTACTGATCACTCTCCGCTACCCACACACAGTTTATTCATTAGTAATGAAACCATTGATCATCAACTCAAGCGCTTTTGGGAAATAGAAGAAATCCCCAAACTTATCGCCACTAAAGAAGAAAAAGATTGTGAAACACATTTCTTAAACAATACAACCCGTAACTCCGAAGGGAAATTCATTGTTCGTCTCCCGCTTAAGGAAAACAGGAGTGAAATAGGTGATTCCAGATTCCAAGCGCTGCGACGACTGCAGCAGTTAGAACGTCGTCTTAAGGCGAATATCAATGCCAGAGAAGAATACAATTCTTTTCTACGAGAATATCGTGAACTTGGACACATGCAACGAGTCGACAACGCTGTCGACACATCTGATAAGTGCTACTACCTGCCACATCATGCAGTATTCAAGGAATCTACTACTACTCACATACGTGTTGTTTTCGATGGGTCAGCAAAATCCAAGCAACTGGACAGTCAATAAACGATTTATTGCAACTCGGTCCCACAATACAAGGACGATATATGCTCAATTATCTTACGGTTCAGAACACATCTAATAGCATTCACTGCCGACATTGCTAAGATGTATAGACAAATACGAATGCATCCTAGCGATTGTAACTTACAACGCATATTATGGAGAGAATCCATGGATGAACCTGTTCAGGAATACCAACTAACTACAGTAACATACGGCACAAAAACAGCACCATTTCTAGCTACACGATGCCTACATCACTTAGCAGACCTGGAAGCTGAAAAATATCCCAGCGCATCTTTTGTTTTAAAAAACGATTTTTACGTAGACGACTGTCTATCAGGTTCAGATAATCTGGAAGATGCTCTACAACTCCAGCAAGATTTGCGATCTCTGCTTTCCAGTGGAGGGTTCCCACTACGTAAGTGGTGTTCAAACCATTCGGCTCTTTTGGAGGCTGTTCCAGAAGAAGATCGTGAAACTAATCTTCCACTCCAGTTGGAACAAGATGAGTCTGTGAAAACTCTAGGCTTGCTATGGCACCCTGCTTCTGATCACTTTCAGATAATGATCAATTCTTCGACTCCTCAGCCACAGCAAGCTACTAACTCTACCAAACGTAAAGTTCTATCGATCGTATCTACTATTTTCGATCCATTGGGATTAATAAGTCCCATTGTCATTAACTACAAGATATTTCTACAGCACCTTTGGCTAGAAAAGCTAGACTGGGATGATCTTTTACCCAACCCCCTGAATAATCATTGGTAGAGTATCTACAATCAACTTCCTACCATAAGCACCATAAAGGTTCAACGACTAGTTCTAGTCACAGAAATCATTTCTGACATTCAACTTCACGGATTCTCCGATGCTTCCGAAAGGGCTTTCGGAGCTTGCATATATCTCCGATCCACTAACACAGAAGGTCAAACTGTAAACCATTTACTTTGCTCTAAGTCAAAGTCGCACCTTTGAAAAGAATTTCGATTCCACGCTTGGAATTATGCGGTGCAACTTCTACTCGCCAAATTGTTCAAAAAGACAGTGGAATCTCTACGTCTTGACATTGGTTCTAGTTTTCTCTGGACAGACTCTACAATAGTTCTTGCATGGATCAAGGCTCATCCACACAAATGGAAAACATTCATTGCAAACAGAGTCACAGAAATACAAGAACTCACTGCAAATGCAAAATGGCAACACGTTGCATCAGCACAAAATCCAGCAGACCTTATATCAAGAGGAACTTCTGCAGAAACTCTTGCCACTTGTGACTTATGGTGGCACGGTCCACAATGGTTGTCACTAGATTCATTATTGTGGCCAGTTTCCAAAGTGCAGTCAATTTCAATTGAAGACATGCCGGAACAAAAGGCTACTGTTACCACACTCACTGCCACCAAGCAAGAAGATGGCATTATCTGCAAGTTCTCAAAAACTAATCAAAATACAACGTGTAACGGCACACTGTCTTCGTTTTTGCTACAACGCTCGCAAGCCATCTGCGGAGAGAAACTACTCCGTACTATCTGCCGCAGAAGCTGCAAAACACACTTAAAGTATGCATCAAAATAGCGCAAAGTGAAGCTTATGCGTCAGACATCCAAGCTTTGTTAGCATCAAAGAAGTTCTTAACAAAAGCAACATCAAAAATCTCTATCCATTTTTGGATAGTGAGGGCATCTTAAGAGTAGGAGGTAGACTCCGAAAATCATTACTGCCATTTGAGTCAAAAACATCAAAATCATAATGCCACCACAGCATCATCTCACTAAATGTCATTATGAATGAACATTTACGACTGTTACATGCTTCAGCACAAATGTTGACGTCATCACTTCGACAACATTACTGGATACCATCCATAAGACGTATCCTGAGATCGACATTGCATCAGTGTTTGCCGTGCTACAAATTGAAGACATCTGTAAACGCAGCAACTCATGGGAGAACTTCCAGCTCCTAGAATACAACCAGCTCGCCCCTTTCTAAACACAGGAGTCGATTACGCAGGACCGTTTTTCGTAAAACAAGGATCTACACGTAGCAAAGTTAAATTGAAGGCATACATCGCTATTTTTGTGTGTCTAGCTACAAAGGCCGTCCACATTGAATTAGTCAGTGATATGACTACCGAGGCATTCATTGCTGCTTTTAAAACGATTCACATCACGGCGAGGTAAATGTTCAAACATTTATAGCGACACGGATCAAACTTTGTTGGTGCCAATCACCAGCTTGTTGACCTTAACAAGTTGTTAAATCGAAGTTACATCAAGATACTCTGAAAAACCATAGCTCTGTCGATAATTGTAACTGGTTTTTCATACCTCCTCGTTCTCCACACTTCGGAGGTTATGGGAGGCTGCCGTTAAATCCTTGAAATACCATCTCAAGAGGGTAATTGGAAATAACTCTCTCACGTTTGAACAAATGGTAACTTTACTTACACAGATTGAAGCTTGCTTAAACTCACGCCCACTTATTGCCCTTAACAATGATCCTAATGAAATATCTTATCTTAGTCCAGGTCATTTTCTAATCGGCGAGGCAATCACCGCTATACCAGAACCCAACTTTACTGACAACTCAATTCATACGTTGAATAGATGGAAGCAACTTCAACACTCCATGCAGCTCATCTGGAGAAATGGTCAAGTGATTATCTACACTCTTTACAACAAAGACGAGAAGTGGTCTAGTTGTAGTCCAAATCTTCTAGAAGGCACAGTGGTCCTGGTGAAGGAAGACAACCTATCTCCTCTCCAGTGGCAGCTTGCTGTAATCACCGCTCTACATCATGGCGACGATGGAAAGGTTCGAGTGGTCACAATCAAGACTTCTCGAGGACATTATAAACGCCCAATAGTGAAATTGTGCCCACTTCCAACTTAAAATGTTTCAATGTTTCCTTTCTTAAAAAATATTCATTTTTTGGGCCCCAGTATGTTTATGCAACACTTGCACTGCCTTGTTGTTCACAGCCATCCTGGTACTATTTGTGCACTTTAACTTCATTGTTTATTGCTCACCGCCATCCTAATACTTTTGTATCAATTTCTTTGGTGTTGAAAAGGACGCTATGTTTCTTTGTTTTCAACAATGTTTATCATCAAACTGAAATTACTTACTACATCGGCCATTCGTATGGTCTAGTGTTATTCTCTGTTAACTTTCGATAAGTTATTAATAAATACAGTGTTCTTACTTGTGATTTGCCATTCAAAGTGTGTGTTATTGGGTCCGTGGATCGCTGAACCAGGGCCTTCATTTACAGTCCATTCATTTGTTATCTTTAACATGGTCCTCCATTCACTCCAGAGTTTCATTTTCATCTTCATGTATCACCCATTCATCTCTTGCCCCAACAACTGGTATAGCATATGTATTTATTGCTGTGATCTTGTTTCACCGTTTAGTTGTGTCTTGAGGATAGACTTTAGTCGTTTCATGTATGTATCTATCAATTTTGCTTCATTACTTTATGTTCAATTCTGGCAGCTTGTGAGAATCCTAAATATTTGTATACATCGTTATCGTCCATTATTCCAATCTATTCCCATCATCTAGCTGGAACTCTTCTGCTTGCGTAACCTTACCCTTTTCGATATGTAGCGTCTTACATTTGTCTTCTCCAAACTCCATACAGATATCTTGACTAAATTCTAATGTTGTATTGACTAAACTGTTTAGTTGAGCAAAATTTGATGCATACAACTTTAGATCATCCATGTAGAATAGGTGAGAAATTGTGTGACATACCATATTATTGTCCTTAATTTTAAATCCGTATGTTGATTCGTTAAGCATATGCGACAGTGGGTTTAATGACAGACGAAACCATAATGCACATAATGAGTCACCTTGGAAAATGCCACGTTTAATTTGGATTGGATCTGAAGTTATCTGCTGGTTTTTCATATTTAGTTTTAGTGTTGTTCTCCATGTCTTCATTATTGTCTTCAAAAATTTGAAATTACTGGGTGATTTTATATATTTGTAAAATCTGATGAGGCATGTGTGTTGTTGAGTCATCCAGCTTTCTTGTAAGTCAATGTATTTACGTGCATATTCCTTTTCTATTGTTGCCTGTTCTTACGGGTAGAGTCGATATAATGTTGTTCTTAACATCCCTGATTGAGTTCTTACAGCACCTTTTTTTTCCCTCGGCCCTGGTATTGTGTTTTCTTCGCAGTGATTATATATCTTTATTTGTTATTCATGAAGTCATATTTTATATATAGTTGGTAGACTGTATGTGGTCGATAATTTACTTGGGTTCCTTCGTACATTATCTTTCGGTTTGAGAAAGGTTCTCCTTTCATAAAGAATTCGGTATTTCTTTGAATCCAGTTTAACTCGTTTGAACATTTTCTAATTTGAGTTGTGGTAGTATGGATTTCTTATACCATAAAATTTTTGCATATTGTCATTACCTGGTGATTTCCACGACCCCGCTATGGTAGCACTGAGTGTCGCTTTTAATTCATCAATAGTTTTATACCTTCGATCTCATCTCATTATATCGCTCATCCTAGCTATTTCGTCTTGAATCCTTTTGCATCCTTTGTTGTGTGCTGCCGGGTTACCCATTTCCTGTCAAACTCTTCTATCTCTGTCTTAGTTTGTGTTCCATTTCTATTATTTCTTCGGTACTAGATAGTTTTTTGGTATACCTGTTTTTCCTTTTCTTTAAACATTCGGTTTTTGTTCTTTTCCTATACGACATTTTTTAATCTTTTTAGTCTCTTAGCTAAGAGAACTTCTTTTTTGTTTAAGTTAATCCAATAGTCTTGAATGATTTGTTCATTGTTTCCATGCTTTGTGTGAACCTTGAATCTTTCAAATATATTTTGGCAGTATCTTTCACATTTTTAGATCGATTTACCCTTCGATTGTTCAGTCGACCGATATCTCCCTAAAACTCAACGATCTCCCACTATTCGCTTTTCCCATTTCGTATTTTCTTCTCCTGTTTTGTCATGAAAGATGTTGCCGATTTTTACTTTTAGCCCAATTTCTGACCCGCTGCCCAGCGAACAATAAAATTGTCGCATGAACGTGCCTGGAAATGATAGTTCGGTCTTGTGTGTAATCTGATAAAATTATGTGTGTTCATTATTGGTTCCGCCTGTCTATTTCCTTTGATGCTTGGGTTTTAGGTATGTAGTTGGTCCCTTCTGTTTGGTTGTATATGCGCAACTCTGACATGGCTGTTGTAAATGCGAAGCTAGGATGTTCTTTAGATGGATCATGTCGGTGTATTTCTATGCGTTTTGGATTTATACCTCTTGTGTTTGATCGTCTATTGTTCTGGGTATCTTGATCTTCTTGTTTGGTTTGGTATTTCTATTGGTTCTGGACCGTTTCTGGTAGGTCTAGATATTATGGTAGGCCTGGCGTTTCTGTAATCTGAGATGTTCTGGTGGTCTGGACGTTCTGATGGTCTGGAACTTCTGGTTTGGGTCTGGAAGTTCTGAAGTTCTGGTGTGTCTGGTAGATTTGAAGAGTTCTAGCAGTATGGCAATACCGGTATTTCTGGTAGTTATCTAGTAGCTCTGTGTATGAAGTGGTCTTCTTCTTCCCTGCCTCTGCTGAATGTATTGCCGTATCATCTTGATGCGCTTGAGTTCGTCCTGCACTTCGCGTTTTATTATATTTATATGGTTTACTGTACATTTTATTTTAACTATAATTTCTTCCTTGGTCAGCTATTCCTATTTTCACTTTCTTCTAAAAATGGATATTCCCGTAACCAACTCTCTATGGAGCTCTTGGCGATAACCTTTAAACAGTCCTCTAAAAACTTTTTACCCTATAATAGCTCGCATCCACAAATGGTTCATATCTTCTGTCCTTTGATGCGCTGTCTCATTTTTCCAGCTTTGGGGTGTCTGTAGTTATTTCACTACAGAAACAATCCTTGTCGGTTATTTCCTTTGTAAATAAATAAATAAATAAATAATTTATTGAAAGTCCTATTTGTCTTTGTTCTAAAATAAACTATTCTCTATCTGTCAAAGTCCTTCTATTTGTTATTGTTTTATAAAGTCAATGCCTTAAAGATTAAAACACTTTTCTCACTGATTCTCAATTTCCAGGCGTGATGAGAGTCCTTCGCTTCTCAACCTCCTAGCTTTTCGTTGGTGCAATAATCTTTTCTTTATTTGACGAATTTAAAGACTACAATCTTCTCGATTCTGCAAACTATTAACAGTGCTTACGTAAATGACTATATTTACTATTTTAGATTTTTCCTTGCTTAGTTACAATAATGCCTATAAATTAATATATGCCTACCACTAACTGTCAAATTACATTTCACTGTTTTCACGTGCACATTTACAGCTAGTCTAGACACGATACACTACAAAATAATGGTATTAATACTAAATACTAATACTTCCCTTCAGTCACTTTGTAGTACGGTCACTAGTAGATCAATATGATGTCAAAATTTTGAGATGGAGCTTGTATTTTTCAGAGGCATAAGACATTTTAACCACACTTATCTCGAGCTTGACTAGGTTTTAACCCACAATGTTGGGGTTATTAATTATGTATTATGATTATTATTATTATTATTATTATTATTATTATTATTATTATTATTCTTATTATTATTATTTATTATTATATTATTCTTATTTATTATTATTATTATTATTATTATTATTATTATTATTATTATTATTATTATTATTATAATTATTATTATTATTATGAGAAGGCATATGAGCAGCATATGAGCATATGGCATATGAGAAGGCGACATATCATAAAAATAATAAAGTTAAATGTCGAAATAATAAGAAGTGGGTAAGCAATGAACTTTTAGAGTTAACAAAGGAAAGAGACAAATTGTTTCGAAAGTGGAAAAACTGTAATATGTCTTAAAAGATATTTATAGACATGAGTATAATTGTTTCAGGAATAAAGTACATATAACAAAATACATGCTGCAAAAATCCAATTTTATAAAAATTTAATCAACAAAAATAAACATAATATCAAAGACACGTGGCAGTCAATTAATGAAATAATAGGTAAGCGGAAAAAAGAGTCTGTGGATGTAGTTATTAGCCGATTCCTGGGGAAGACAGAAAGTGAAACTGTTATCGCAAATAAATTTGCAAAATCGTTTATTGATGAGGTTGATAAGAATATACACAACTGTGAAGTGCAGTGTGTACGTTACGAGTGTGGAAACGATGATAGGTACAATCACCAACCCCAATCTATGTACATACCTCCAATCGATGAAGTAGCGGTAAAAGAAATTATCAACAACAGTGGCGTAGCAAGTTGATGAAGGCCCCGGTGCAAAAAAAATAAAATGGGTCCCTCCCAAGATCGGTAAAATATATAAGCGGTACTTATTTATTTTACTGATTTTGGACCCCTCCCACTGCAACTGATATCCTTCAATATGAGTGCAACTTGTACCTAAAAATAAGCATATAGGAATAATCGTGGACAACTAGACATTGCATTATAATCCTTTAATTTATTTAAATTTGTTTTTTATTCGTAATAAACATAAAAATACCCATGTTACATAATAATGCAGAAATGCACCCCTTCAGGCACCATTCATTTACCATGGTAATACGGCCTCTTATTAGTGAACAAATAACAACAACATTAAATAACTGAAAGACCTACTCACCAACCAAGTCAGTCACCACAATATCACTCGTTCCTACGATATCACTTGCAATACTAGATTGAGAATTAGCACCATTCCCAAAACTAGTGATTATGTTACTGGAGGAAACAAAAAACGAATTAATTTTAGTGAGTTTTGAAACTTTTTAACTTTACGTTTTTTTTTTTAGCCCCACTTGGTCGTTTCTGTTTATTAGTCGAACACATTATATCAATCCCCCTTCAACAGACGTTACTGAACGAAATATTCTTAACATAGGCCTAACTATTGCACACGTAGCTTCAACAGTACGGGGGTAACACACAAAATAAGCTCAACTCTTATACACTAATTTTGTACACCCGCTAGTCACGACACCCACACTATTTCGATCTTCATTTCCAACTGAACTGAGGCACAAAATTAAATGCACCTAAAATTGTAGATCTCGTTTCGATATCTAAATTGGCTGGCTAACAAGGTCTTTGAAAGTTATAGTTAATCAGATTTTTGCAATAAATTATTTTCTAAACTGAAAAAGTGTGAAGAAGCCATAGTATTCCTATTTCAGGAACGGTAATTTGTCAACTCACGATGGTCAGGGCCCACCCCCACGGATCCATACCCGTTTTCAATGTTTCACAGTTGAATGACATTCTAGGGATTTTAGGAAATGCTAAAGCCTAAAATGTATAATTTGGCGACCGACCCCTATCCTCTGGGGGGCCGTGGGCCCCGGTGCGGCTGCACCACTTGCACAGCCGATATCTACGCCACTGATCAACAACATGAGTACAAATAAGCAAGCAGGCATTGACGGTATACGAGTTAAAGACCTGAAAAATATTTCTAATGAGATAAGCCCGGTAATTGCGCGTTTAATTAACTTGTCTCTAACCGAGGGGGTGGTGCCGGAAAAACTGAAGACCTCCATTGTTAGACCCATTTATAAAAAGGGAAATCACCTTGAATACTCAACTATAGACCAATTGCCATTTTGCCAAGTATTGAAAAGATAATGGAAAGATATGTTGCCAATTGTTTAGTAAAATATTTAGAAAAGTTTAATATTATCAATAAAAATCAATACGGATTTCAAAAGGGGAAAAGTACTTCAGATTTGCTTGTAAAATTTGCCGATTAAGGCCCAGAATTTCAATGTCTAGTTAAAATTTATCTGCCAGTTAGTCCTCTCAGTAAATATTTACAAGGCTTCTGATTGGTGGTTGCCAAAGTGAAAACAAGTTATGTGTCAGTTAAATTTACTTGCCAGTTGCCACTTTAACTGGACATTGAAATACCGGGCCTAGTCAATTAAGCTTTTTTTTTT
>JAMZAV010007262.1:0-32122 GCA_024449915.1 Sweltsa coloradensis | reverse complement strand
CACTTCTTATAGCTTTTTTTCATGGGAGATCACCCTTTAAGTATGTAACTAGCACAGAGTCACGAAAAATAACTGAATGAAAAACCAGATTTTCCTATATCTCGATGTGACAGAATTGCGTCGGTTACAAGTTCACTGCATGTTACGAAACGAAATGAACGTCTGGTGTCCGCTTGACACTGTTAATTTACGACTCGTTGGCTGTCATCGGCCTACAGTTTTTGCAATGTGCACAAAAATAATAGCAGTATGCGATTGATGCGTATATTTAATAAATCTTCAAATATAAGTAGTATAATAGGCAGATAACTTATCCAGATAAAATGAGGAAATACGATTTTAATTTCGTTTATATTTTTGGAACACAGATTTGTTTTTTAAATTCTTTTCGGCATAACTCGTTAATTCCTGTTTCCTTCCAGAAGAGTTAGAGTTAGAGAGAGTAAGAGAACTTTTCATAACATCGTGGTGCAAGTGAACCAAAAGGCGAATTCACATCAGAGCGCTTAGCTTTTGCTTGATGTCCAGATATTATTTATAGTTGGCGACTATGACGCTGTTATGATGGTAGTCTTATCATAGACATAAATTAAAAAAGGTGCCTCCACCGGGGATTGAACCCCGAACCTCTGATGTCTGGGCAGATGCTCTCACCCCTTTTTATTATTAATTTTCTTAACTTCAAATAAAAATGGTCCCGTGCCGTGGTTGAAATAAAAAATATAATTTCATCTACCAAAATTTAATATTCAAGCAATAGCCAACAATAAACTCCCACTTTGTTACGACTTATCTCATCTTAATTTGACAGCCGTGGTTCAATCCCCGGTGGTAACACTGTTTTAAAACCATAATAATATATACAATGTTAATTGAAATTGCCAAATAAAGTCGAATAAAATACTGTATTTAGATTATGTTTATTATCATCATGGAAAGTGGTTTTCCGCGTGCTTCAACCCATTTTTTTCTCCTATTAGAGATGTTTTTTGTTCGTTCCCCAAACAAATGGACTTGTTTCCATTAAACCCTCCTCCCCCCCCACCCCCACTTCCGCCTCAACTTCATATTAGTACATCACACGCTTTCAAAAGGCGATACACTAAAAATTATCTTACTTCAATTCACGTGCAGTAAACTTGAAAGACTCAGAGATGCATAAATGTAATAACGCGCCGTGGCTGGATGTATTAATAATTGTTTCATTCTGTTGTGAAATAATAAACAAAATTGTCCCGACTGGGGATCGAACCCAAAACATACTGGTCCCTGTAGGCCTACATATAATAAATTGATATTTGGGATGCTCCGGTATCGAACAATTGTCTGTAAGAGTGCAAAAAACATTGACGCCAAGCATAGCATTCTATAGCGCAGATCTACACTTTTAAAAAAATGGGGGGAAAAAAAAACATTTTACATTGTTGTAATAAAGCCACCCGTGAGGGGGAAAAAAAAAAAAAACACCAAATGTATGGAAAAATCTCAGTTTCCCCTACAATGTGCGGAAAAATTTTCCCCAAACATGGAGGGTTTATTTCCACCCAAGGTAGAGGAAAATTAACACTTTTCTTGTAATAGGAAAAACCCCATTACTTGTTATGTAAAATAAAAAAAGTATTTAGTTTTTTTCCCCCCCCCCACCAGTAGTTGTTTTAAACTGCCACGGAGTGTCTTTCCCCACATTATTTTATAGTATTTTTACCCCAACAAAATTTAGGGTAGTTTCCACACCTAATATCATCGTAGATATACATTTACTAGTGTTTTTCCCTCACCATGTAGGTAATTTTTACTGCCACGTGGTGTTTTTCAATCCTAGTTATAGATTTTACCCCTAAATTGGGGGGTTTTTCCACACCTATATCATCGTAGATATACACTGAATGATTTTAAAAACCTCACCAGTAGGGTGTTTATACTGCAACTGAGTGTAATTTCACACCCTAGTTATAGTAATTTACCCCAAAATGTGGGGTAGTTTCCACCCCTATTCATCGTAGATATACTTGAACTAGTATTTATCCTTTCACCATAATGGATTTATACTGCAACGTGAGTGTACTTTTTCCACTCCAGTTTTAAAGATATTTACCCCTACAATGTAGGGGGGGTTTTTTACACCTACTATATCGAGTATACACAAAACTAGTGTTTATACTTCACCAAGTAGTGTGTTTTTTTACTGAAAAACGGATGTACATTTTCACACCCTGTTTATATTTTCCCCCCTACAATGTAGGGGGGTTTCTATACCTACTATTTTCGTAGATTACATAAAACTAGTGTTTATATTCCCCATGTAGTGTGATTTTATACTGAACTTGAGTGTACTTTTTCACATCCATTTATAGTATTTTTACCCCTACAATGAAGGGTGGTTTCCACACCTACTATCATCGTAGATTACACAAAACTAGTGTTTTATACCTCACCAAGTTGTGATTTATACCAAGTGAGTGTATTTTTTTTTCAAACCCTATTAAGATATTTCCCCCCTACAAATGTAGGGGGTTTTCCCCACACCTACTATTACGTAGATATACATGAATAGTGTTTATACTTCACCATGAAGTGTGTTTATACGAAAACGTGAGTGTACATTTCACACCCTATTTAGTATTTTTCCCCCTACAATGGGGGTGGTTTTCAACCTACTATCATCGTAGTATACCTAAAAGGTGATTAACTTCACCAAAAAGGGTGGATTTATACTGTAACGTGAGTGTACATTCACATCCATTTAAAGTATTTTTACCCCTACAATGTAGGGTGGTTTCCACCCCTACTATCTCGTAGAATCACAAAACAGTGTTTATACTTCACCATGAAGTGTGATTTATACGCAACGTGACTCACGTGATGTTCATTTCAATTTTATTTTAGTAATTTTTTTACCCTACAAAATGGGTGATTTCACCCCTACTATCATCGAGTATAACTGAACTAGGGAACAAGTAAGTGTGAATAAGCTTTAAAGCTTTTAAATATGCGTTGAAATTTGAAAAAAAAATTGTCATAACTATTTTAGAAAATGAAAATGCTCAAGAAAAGGGGACAAACCAGAATAAAATTTTTTTTTTCCTATACTAAAACCATTTTTGAAAATTATTTTTGGACCAAGAGTCTTTTTTAGACCTTTTATCCGTGACTGCAATGCATGGGGGGGGGAGTACCAAGGGCATTGAAAAAATTAGGGGAATCCTGGCTTGGCTGCCCCTCATACAACGTCTTATAAAATGTAGAAAGTTTAAGAGAGATAAAGCCGGTGCGGTATGCGGCCGGGACTTCCGGGTCGGCGTACAGCGCTTGACAAGAAATTTGGAATTATTTTTAAAAAACAGTTTCGTTTCCCTTTCCCTTTTGATAAATTTTTTAATTTTTACCTTCCCCCGGGGGGTCGACGTAGCCTACCCACATAATCATACCTTGGGAGAAATGCTTAGGTAAACGCGCACTTTCAAATTGGAACGGTGTTCGGTAAAGCAAGAATGATTTTTGTTAAAAAAGTAAAAAACATTTTTATCACAGACAACCCTCCCCCAACCCAAAATTTAAGTTTATCTAAGAATTTAAAAGGGTTTTATTAAGATTATTTTAGACAAAGGGAGGCAGCGAAGACTTTGAGTCTTACCATTCAACTCAAGAACTTTCTCTTTTTCAAAATTTTTTTATGAATGACTGAATGAGTGAGTGGGTTCAAAAGGGGGCCGAACCCCCGACATGATTGCACGAATTTTAAAAAAAACCCATTTTTTAGTGTTTAATTTAAATTTTATGATTAATGGGGCACGTGGATGCGTGTTTTTCAAGTGTTGGGGTGCTATTAACTTTTTCAAAAAAAATTTGTTAATTTAAACTCACAAACAAAAAAAAAGAAATAAAAATGGGGCTGAAAATGTCACTTTTAAATTTAAAGGACAATGGCTTTTTATAACCCAAATCATTTTTATAAAATAATTTTTGAATGTCAGGTGGTGCCAAGGTAAAACGAATCTCCCCACACTCAAGGTTTCCGAAATCCGCTGTGAGTGACTTAACCCTTGCAATCATTACTCGTATTTTTATCCCTTTGTTTTCCGTATAATTGTATGTATAATCTAGGAATAACAAAACTATCCCGACCCTGGTTTGAACCCTGGTCTCCCAAATTGCGAGAAAAAGGCGCCTCAGCTGACAAAAATAGGAAAACGCCAAAGTTTAGACGAGTGAGCGACCATTGTTAGTACCTGTAACCTTTTGCATTTGACTTATTAAATTTTGGTATTGTATAAAAAAAGTAGGCAGAGGGGACCATGTGGCTAGATTACCCTTTTTTGGGGGGTGAAAGGGAATTTTTCCCGGGGATACCAACCATAGTTCCCCAAATCGTCAACATATTGGCTTTTTCCTAGTATAGAAAAAATAAAAAAACAAACCAAACAATGTTTTTGGAAGTGCAAATTTCACGCCCTACACAACCAAAAAAATTTGTCAAAAAAAGGACGTTGCATGTCAATCCCCCAATTAAAAATTACATTTTTTTTAATTCCCCATAAATAGTTTTACTTGAACCCTCGTCAAAAGAAATTAAAGGTTAGTGAGTGAAAAAGCAAATGTCATGAAAATAGTAATGGTTTAAAGGCCTACGTATCAAGGCCCCCGAGATTTCGAAGGTTTCTCAGTATATTGAATTTTGGCCATACACCCCCCATCCGCTGGTCATCAATATTCCAACAACATATATTAATTTTTTAAAAATTGTGTTTCTTCAGGAATTGATTAAAAAAACCCTTGTTTCGGGAAAAAAAACCTTACGTCTGAATCAAATAATAAAATGTGGTGTGGGGGGGGGGGGGGGCTTTGATCGGGTTTTTTAAAAATGCCGAGGCCCAAAACTGAGTTCACTCCTTACGGCCACTGAATCAGCACAAACAGCACTCAAATCCCCTTTTGAACTCGTGCACAAAACTATACAAAGCAAACAATAAAAAATTTAAATCATTAATAATCTTAAAACGGACTTTTTTGATTTATTTCTTATTCTACATTTCTACTATGGGGCCTATGTTGTAGACACATTCCACTCGTAGGCGGGGGCGTAACGCAAATTCGAAGCCCCCTTCCCCCACCCGTGATGTCAAATTTTTTAAACGTACCTTTTTTAAAAAAATTTTATAAGGGTCCCCAAATTTTGTCTGGAATTTGTTTGCATCTTTTTTTTCGCTTTTAAAAATTTTACACTGCGTTTTTTCTATATGTAAAAGACGAATGAAATCCTTTTTAAAAATTTTAAAACAATAAATATTTTTACGTTTTTAATTGATAAAAAATTATTTTGTTTTATTTATTATTATTTTTTTTGATTGGGCGACCCAACCCCAAATTTTTGTCCTTTTGTATTCCAATCCAACCAGTGGTAAAAGGGGGGGGGGGGGTCGTTGGCGCTGTAAAAATTGCGAAAATTAAAAAATAGGTTACAAATATATTTTTCAAGCTTACTATCAGTCAACATTAGAAAATCAGTTTTTTAATAAAAAAGCTGATAAAGAATTTTTCCAACCACAAAGAAGGGAGAGAAAGCCCACAAAATGACACAAACAACACTCCCCTCAAAAAAAAAATCAACGTAGTTTGAAAAATACATTTTTTCGTAAACGAGATTGGATGAGCGATTAAATTAAATGAGCGGCGAAAACTTTAATGTCACAAAGATTCCAGATTGGTAAGGCCCCTTCCTGGAAAGTGGAGACCCGGGTTCAAATCACGGTGGGTTGAATTTTTTTAATTTCTGGATTGATTAAAATTTTTTAGGGGGACACTTCCCGCATCGGAAAAATCGCGATACTGTTTTCTGAGTTTTTTGTTTTCCCCTTGTTTACACCATATAAACTTAACCCCATGTTCATGAAACTTCCAAGGAGCATTCGAAAACCAATATTAACGTTTTCCATTAATACAAAAAAGTTCAAAAATTTTCATAACTCGCACTTTAATTAATCGTATTTTTGTAGGGTTTATGACATTTTTTTCCCCCAAAATTTGAATCGTTTTTTTTTCCCTTTTTGAATTTAAAGCTTCGCCTGCCACTTTTTTTAGAGCTACAAAAAAAAAAATTTCAATCCCGTCTGGCCCGGGGGTGAATATGGCCCAAGGGCAGGGGTTTGCAAATCGTAAAAGGCGGGAAAAGAGATAAATCCATCTCAAAAAACATCGTAGAAAGGAATTACCAATAAAAAATTAGAGGCGAGTTCGGCATTTAAATTCTAGTGGGGGGGAACACCCCCTTCCCTAGACGATCCCCCACGACGATGACTAGACAAAATGAACGAGGAAAAAAGAAATTTTGGAGACGACCAAGACATGTAATTTTTTTCCTGCCCCTATACCCGTGGTGGTTTGACCCAGGGGATTATCCTCCCCACCCCCCAAGATTATCTTAAAGGGATTCGTGTAGATTTCTAAAGGGACGTCCAAAAAAGGGGTTAAGATCTGAAAATGTCACTTGTATATAGACCTACGCCCACTAGAGGGCTATCAAAACAAAGCGGCAATAAATCGTTTTCGCGAATTAGAATTTTAAATTTTTGATTAGGTATGCTTTTTGATTTCATATACTGAAAAATTTTAACGTTTTATTAGTATTTTCGATACGGGCCCTCCGCTACGCCCGTGCTTGTGGGGAACAACCCCGTTGCGGGTTTATTTTTTACCACCAATTAAAAAAAAGAATTTAAAAAAAGTAGACAGTCAGTTTTTCCCTTTTAAAAAAAACAATTTATCGTGATGGCAATCCCTTCTGAAAACTAATAAAAATTTTTAAAATTTAATGAATGATAAAAAAAAATTATTAATATTTTGATATTTTAGTAAGAATCGGGTGTGGGGAACTATTCAGTAAAAAAACTATGGCAACAAAATTTTTAAAAAAATATGTTACATATTTTATAAAAAAATCTTTGTTTTCAGAAAGTAATAGTTTTTACGTTTAGGTTTAATGCAAAACAATATATATTATGACACTGTAAAAAGGGAAACCCGAACTTTTTTCTTGAATTATGTGGTTGTCTTAGCTAAGCTTATTTTGGATAAAATGAAATTTAATTATCTTCCCTCTTTTTGTCTAATAAATACATAAATCAAAAACTATAATAATAGAGGGCTGTTTGCGACAGATACTGAATATGAAATGACTCCTCGTGACAATGACTGCTTTTTTGTGTATGTGGTTTGACGTTTTATGTATTATATATTAGGGGCGAAGCACAATTTTTAACCGCCATCCTTTGTGCGTGTGTTAGTGTTTCGTAACGTCTCACGACAAAAACCGAACAGACCCCGTTGACATGCGGTTTTTGTTTAATGGCCCAATAAAAAATAAACAAAAAATACACAAATAAAAAAATAAATAAATAATACATACATACTACAACATACAACATACATACTACTACATACATACATACATAATACCTAATACATACATACAAAAAACATACAACATACATACATACATACAACATACATACAATACATACATACATCAACATACATACATACATCCCTTTCATACAACATTACAAAATAAAAAATAAATAAAAAAATAAATAAATAAATAAATAAAAAATAAAAAACATAAATATAAAAAAAAGGAAAATACTTAAAGTTTAGGGTACTCGGGGGGTAAATATATTTTTTTAATTCGAAACCCCCCTATAAATAAATAACATTTGTGGGTTGGGGAAAGGATTGTACATGTGTCAGGTTTGGCTGGCAACTCATTTTGTTTTTTTAGGGAATTTTACTCGATGTGGCTCGCCTGTTTGTCTTTGTCCTTTGTCTTGTCGACGGATGGGTTGAAACTTTACTGAAAAGACAAAAAAACCCGACCCTTTTTTAAAGGTCTGCGGTCGCATGCATTCGATCCTTGAAACTTTGACAAGCATTTTAACAAAAAATACTATTATATTATTTTAGTTCTTTAAATAATGATTTAGTTAAAAATAATATATCAAATATTTTTCATTCACGTGAATGAAAAGCACAAACAAAAAATGTATACGGGGTTTGATTCAAAGTTACTTTTCTTTTATTTTAATACCTAATACAAAACCGTTGCGCTGTCTTCATTGAGCTTAATTAATTACTTTTGAATTAATTCTATGATATTTTTGGGGTTTGTAGATATATTGTCCAACAATAATATATGCCCCGGCGATGGTAAGGAGTCTCTTAATATTTATTGACCAGGTTGTGGTCGCATACAGTGAGTTTTACCAAATTTGGCAAACTAAAATAATATTTTGAAGTCCCCTCAAATTTCCATCCAAAATCGGAGCAGTCATTTTTCCGGTAGAGCCCGCCCAACAAAAAGCATTTTTTTTTAAAATTTAAAACGTAAAAAACAGCTCAGCACCTTAATTCGTAAAAATACGCCTCGTATCTATTTTATTTTTTCTACGCAGAGGAAAAAAATCTCAGGTGATACTTCTATTTGCGTGTATTTTTCTCTTATTTTCTTAAAAGGCTAGTTTAATTTGATGAAAGATTTTTGCATGCTTTGAGCAAATTTGAAATAATTTGAATAAAAAACCCCTTTTACAATGCGTGTAATTTAATTTGGGAAAAAGAGAAAAGGGGGGGGGGGCAAAAAGGAGGAAGAAGGTATCTTTATTTATTTTGTATAAAAAACTTCACCCCCCCCCCCCCCCGTAAAATTTCCCGTCTTCGGCAGGATCCCCAAAAATGAATTTGAAAAAACAGAAAGTACCAAACCAGGTAGTTTGCAGAACGTATTATTTTTCAAAGCGGGGAATTTGCTAGGATTGTTATATATAATGGTGTTGATATTTTTTGTCCCTTTTTTCTTTTTTAATATATTTATTGTTATGGTCAGCAGTCACCCAAGTGTGTTTTGGGGTTTGCTCTTTTGCATCCCCCTGACATTTGGTTGGGAACTTTTTCCCTTAGGCCTTTATTATTCGATGCTGTTGTTTGAAAAAAGATCGCGTTCCACAAAAGTTTTCCCAAAACAGATCTTTTTTTCCCATAACGTCTTCCCAACCAAGACTGTCCATTACTTAACTTACATTCGTCTCTCCTTGCTATGGAAAAATTTAAATTTAAATAAAATCATCACACAAATTCCATTTTTTGAAGGGAAAATTTTTAGATATCTGTGCAAAATCCAACGTCGTGTTTCTAAAACTCGGCTAGATTTGCCACAAAAGGGTTAATTTTGGGGGGGGACCGGTAGGGACGCAGTCATACCTGCATTCGCTGGCGCCGTTACGCTGTGGTGCGACCTGCGAAAATGCGAGTAGCGAATCATTCAGTAAAGAACTGGCAGTCTTGGTTTATCGAGAGCAGGCCGCATTGTGCCGAGCGAGTTTTAAAGCAATGTTTTAGATTTTGGTTCATCGATTTAAAAAAAAAATTAATGAAGAGCTAAAAAATAGTTCCCTGATTGTTGCAATAATTTCTTCTTGCTGTTTAGGATTATTGAGCAAGCAAAAATATTTTTACGGGTGGTGTGGTTTTTTCGTCGTACAAGATTGAATGCAACCAGCCTCTGGAGCAAACTCTGATACCCCATTCATGGCGAAATACAGCCCCGCCCCCCTCCGTGAGAGAGCATGATTACTTGACTGTAAATTTAAAATTTTAGTTTGTTTTTCGAACAAATGCGCCCTAAGCATTTTTTCCCCACTGTCATTTAAAAGGCAGGGTTTTTTTTTTTTTCTCAGGTTTTTTCATCCACCCTGACGGAGAACATTGTTACCCGACAGTCAACAACTTTATTTTTTTTTTAGAAAAAAGCAACCAGTAAGATTGTTACCCGATGCAAATTAAAAGTTGGCGTTGTTTTTTTTTCAGGTTTTTTGCAACCACCCTGACGAGAGAAAAATTTAACCCACACAATAACTATTATTTTTTTTTTCAGAACAAATGCAACCCTTAAACATTTTTACCCGACTGTCAATTAACAGTTTGGGGTTGTTTTTCTTTTTTTCAGGTTTAAGGAAAAACCCGCCGGACGAGAGAACTTGTTTTTCCCGCCGAAATAACTATTATTGTTTGTTTTTCAGACAAATTGGAACCATTAAACATTTTTACCCCACGGTCAATTAAAATTAGTTTTTTTTTTTTTTCAGGAAGCAACCCGCCGGACGAGAGAACATATAACCCGACAGTCAATAACTTTATTGGGTTTTTTTTTCAGAACAAATGTAAAACCGTAAACTTTTTACCCGAGGTCATTTTAAACAGGGTAGATTAGTTTGTTTTTTCTCAGGTTTAATGCAACCAGCCTGACGAGAGAACATTGTAACCCGACAGCAAAAATAACTATTTTGTTTGTTTTTAGATCAATGCAAACAGTAAGCATTTTAACCCCCGGTCATTTAACAGGTAGATTTGTTTTTTTTTTCTAAAGGTTTAAAGCAATCACCGTGACGAGAGAAAATGTTACCCGACAGTCAATTACTATTATTTTTTTGTTTTTCAAACAAATGCAACCAGTAAGCATTGTAACCCGAATGTCAATTAACAGTTGGCGTTGTTTCTTTTTCAGGTTTAAGCAAACCCGCCGGAGAGAGAACATTGTTACCCCACAGTCAATAATATTTTGTTTTTTTTCAGAACAAATGGCCAGTAAACATTTTTACCCGACGTCAATTAACAGTTTTTAGTTTGTTTTTTCTCGATTTAAAGCAACCAGCCGTGACGAGAGAAAATTGTAACCCCACAGTCAACTAACAATTATTTGTTTTTTTAGAACAAATACAACCTCAATGTAGGGGGTTTATCCTGTAGTGCAAGTGTCTTTTGACATGGAGGAAGGGATATTTTTTCCCCCACAATGTAGGTGGTTTTTTTCCTCTAGTGTTAGGGGCTTTTGACACTGCAAAGAAAGGGATATTTTCCCCCTACAATGAGGGGGGTTTTTTCTTTGTGGTAGGGGGTTTGACACAGCCCGTAAGGGGAAATTTTCCCCCACAATGAGGTTGTTTTACCGTAGTGAAGTGTCTTTTGCACTGCGAGTAAGAGATATTTTTCCCCCACAAGAGGTGGTTTTTTGCTTTATGTTAGGAGTTTTGACATGACAGTAAGATTATTTTCCCCCCACAATGTAGGTGGTTTTTTGCTGTAGTAAGGGGCTTTTTTAACTGCAAATAAGGGGTATTTTCCTTACAATGGGGTGGTTTTTTCGTAGTTTAAGTGTATTTTAAAACTGCCAGTAAGGGATATTTTCCCCCCTACAATGTAGGGGTTTTAAACTGTAGTGAAAGTGTATTTTAACACTGCCAGTAAAGGAAAATTTTTTCCCCCTACAATGTAGGTGGTTTTTTTCCTGAGTGTAAATGTATTTTAACACTCCAAATAAGGGATATTTTCCCCCCCAAAGTAGGTGGTTTTTTCCTGTAGGTAAAGTGTTTTTTAACCTACCAGTAAGGGGTATTTTCCCCCTACGGTAGGGGTATTTTACAATACTGGGTTAACCCGTTCCCCCTACATTTTGGGGGGGAAATTTTTCCCGAAATTTAAACAGTGTAGATAATGATTTTAAAAGGTGCCCCGCAGTGTCACGAGCAAAGTCATGCAGCCAATCAGAACAACTTTTCAACAAAATTTAAAAGACCGTCATAAAGTGGTGAAAAAAATTTGTATGCTAGGTTGCGCACTTTCTGGGGGTCAAAAAAAACCAAAAAGCGCCGAAACGCTTTTGTCTTCCATTGTACGCGGGCACCCCTTGTTCAAAATTCTCAGATTTTTAGGAATGCTAGTTGAAGGGGTATATTTACACGGGGTTGCGTACTTTTTCCAAAAAAAAGCTTTGGGTTTCGCCTAAAAAAAAAACGCGAAAAACAGGTAAAAGTTAAAAAATTCCCCAAAAGTTTTAAAAAATTTTTTTTAAAAAAAAAGGACAAAATTTGGAAAAAAATACTAACACACGTTCATTTGGGCGTCTTTACTGAGTTTAAAAAAAAAAAAAATTATAAAGTATCTCAATTGTTTCGTTAATCATGGAAATACGAAACCATGCAACACACCCAAAATAATACAGGGTCCGAGAGCCTTTAACCCCCTACCTCCACCAAATGCTTTAACTTTATTAATTTTCAAAACTAAGCATGTTAAATTTAAAAAATAAACCTTAAAAATATTTTTTACAATTTAAAATTTTAAAAGTTCTATAACTGGGACTCGAACTGGGTTTTTGTCGGACGGTCGTATACCACTCAACCACCGAGCGGGAAAAAATTTTTACTTCTTTAATTTTTTTTGGGACAAAATCGAAAAACTGAAAAATTTTTCCAACGAATCCGCCGAAAAATGACCCCCCAACGTTTTTTTATAGTGAATTACTAACAGTTTGGGAAAATTTCACTATAAAAATTGTTTTATCATTCCCATCTTAATGTATCACGATGCAAAAGTTTTTAAGTTTAACGGGTCGGTGGAGCCAATTTCCCGGTTTAGTGAGTTTTTTTAATTTTGGGATTTATTTTAAATGTTTTCCTTTTTACCTCTCGAGTATTTTTCCCATACCCAATTTTTTTAATAATTTTTTTAACGTCTAACCCATTTAGTTTAAAAAAAAAAAACAAGTAGGACAACAAATAAAAAAAAGTTCTAAACTACAAAAAATTAGGAAAAGTTAAAATACTTTTTTGCCTGGGAAAAGTTTATATTTGGTCTGATTTATTTTAAGAACGGCCAACCTGAATTTGCCACGAAAAGCTTTTTTTCTACCCCGGCGAAAAAATCGGTCTGCAAACCCCGACGCTTTTGTTGGTTTCATCACGTCGCAAAAGAAGAAGGAAGCAAGGTCTATTTTGTTCCCCACTTTTTTTTCTTTTCTCTTTGTATTTGATTCTTTTGAAGGGTGGCACAGGGGAGTGGGAGGAGGAGGAAGAAACTCCGAGAGTAGTAAAAGAAAAAAGGGGCGAGCGCGATGCGAGGGGGAGAAAACAACAGAGGAGGAAAATGGAACGAAACCCCATCGCAAACCTGATACTTCTCTAATACGTTTCCGCGAGTTCTCTAACTCCTGCCTCTGCTGCCGGGGGCGCCTCGCTAGCTCGCTCGCTAGCACGCACCGCCTTCCTTACACCGAATCAGACATCATTTCCGGTTATAACCACCACTATCTCTTTCTGCTCCACTCAACCGCAAAACCACATTCGAAATACATTGTACAAATTATTACAGGGTAAGGCAACGCTGGATATAACATGGCCAGAGATTGTTGGCCACTCGACTTCAATTTTGATCTTTTAAACAAGCGTAGACTATGAATACACTTGTTAATTTTGACCAACAGAGGTACAGCTCATGCGTAATGCGTGAAACTCTGTATAGGGTCACATGTTTGAAACTCGATACCGGCAATCCTGACTTAAGTTTGTCCAATGTTTTTCTGAAGTAAGTCACACTGGGTAAATAGGTATACACAATAGTAATCAAATTGTGATTACATTGGTCGGGAAACACTCCCATAGGTGAAATTGATTGTGTAAAAATCAATCCAGAAATGGATTGGATTGGATTTGATATTGCGTCTCATATTAATGCATATTTAAAAATCCATCTCCACCAAGTATCGAACCCAGGTCTCCCGATTGCCGGTCGCGGGTCTCGAAGGTACCAACAATGTAGAAGTCATGTCATGTCATGTACCTTAGGAGTATAGCATGTTAATACAGCTTTTCATTCCCCGTCTGAGTCCGGGGTAGAATAGGCCCAGAGCATGGCTCTGCTAATCGTAAAAGGCGATTCAATAGAAAAAGTCCACCTCGCAAACATCAGCTAGTAAGAGCTCAGAATTTTACTCTTCGAAACTAGAGGCGAGCTCTGGCAATCGTCGTCGGGGACAACTCCCCCTTCCCTTGACGACCTCCCCGACGAAGATGACAATGACACAACGAACGATGACAAAGTCAATGACGACCGCGACGTGAGAAACTCCCCTCCCCCCTTACCCGTGGCTGGTTCTGACCAGCATTGGCCCCTTCTCCCCATATTCCCTAGGCTAGAGTGGTGCATTAAGACCTAACGGTTGACGCGTTTTTAATCCAAATAAACAAACAGCTTTTCATGTTCATATTTTAAACACTCAAGACTGTTTAACCATACATTATTTAATATTAAGAATGATTTTCTAAGAATCCATTAAGTGTCTCTTAATATTTGATTAAGACTAATATGAAATGAGTCCGTTTTCTTTATCCCTTATTCATGCAGTCAGATCCGGTGGTTCTACATAGAAAGGTATAAAAGTAGGCCTATCTATGGCCTAGTCACTGCAGTCCTGAACTGTTTCTTCGCAAACTCGGATCTAGTCTAGGCTGAGGTCTAGCTGTCCTCCAGGGCTGGGTTCGTGCTTATCTTGTTGGGCGCCAGTGTGGCTCGTTGGTCTTGTGTGTGGCTCGTTGGTCTTGTTGTGTGGCTCGTTGGTCTTGTGTGTGGCTCGTTGGTCTTGTGGTTAGCGTATCTGCTTCCAATGCAGAAGGTCCAGGGTTCGATTCCCGTCAAAGTCAGAAGTTTTTTAACTTCTGATTTGGACTTAAGTCCATCAGTTCTTGTCTTAGGAGTTTGTAAACGGTGACTTTGGAGCCGTCCTAGCAACGAAGCACATAATAAATTCAGAGTTGTTCTGAATCGGCCTTGTTGATTCTGGCGTTGATCCGCGGGTGTTCGCACTGTCCATACCACTGATTGCTATATTTCCTATTAAAAATATCGATCTTTGGTTGGTTATCGCTCAACTCGTCGATTGCGTCGGGGCCTGCAGGGTTGGCTTGGTCGCTTTGATTTAAAGTCCCCCACTGAAAATCAGTGATATAACTGAGTGGGTAGACTCTAAATAAAATTTATTTATTTATTTATTTATTTATAAATTTGTTTATTTTGGTCAGGTATTTTTTATTTAGTTCGAATTTGATAAGATTTGTAGCTTTGAGATTACATTCTATAAACGGTATTTTATTAACAATAAAGGATATTAAAAATGTGGGTGAGTAGGCTGGCTGTTAGAAACTACAAAATGGTAGTAGTCAAATTCTTAAATAACTTTATTTTAAACCGACCTTTAGTTTATTGGTCACATTTTAAAGTGGTGAGAAATGCGCCTAAAAATGTTTATTTTAGCCCTTTCTAATTGCAACATTTCTCGCTTCGTATATTTACAGACTTTTAAGATTGATTTTAATTGCAAGTGTAACACTTCTTCTGGCGATGTTTGTTGATGTATTATGTGTATTCCTTCTGTCGACGCAGTAGGTCCAGGGTTCGTAACCCGGTACACCGGAACTAGATTTATTGTTAGTCTAAGAATTTGATAATATACTCTAAAATTGTCACAGAAATGTTTCCAGAGAGGAACTTAATGAGTGATATTAATATGAATATTACAAGAAACAATTTAAAAAATCTTACCGTCAGTGTTGTCTCGAGCGTTAAGCGCGCGACTCCGATTCGGGAGGTCCCGGGCTCAAATCCTGTCGAGACCGGCAATCCTGACTGAAGGTTTTTTCCAAGGTGCTCCTCAGTCATTAATACGAATTATGCAAGGGATTTTGTCCTCTTCAACAGCCCTTGGACATTCATTCACAATTGCCTTATCCACAACATACCTAGTAATTGCAACCTGGGCAGGCTTCTCACGAAAAATGATTATTTCATCAAACTCACTATCATAATACCACACAACACACGCACGCATGTAGCATAAAAATACTCTCAATCTGCTGTCTACTGATTTACGTTACTGCGGAATAATTTAGCCTGAGAAATGTGTACAAGATATTTTGAGATTGCTAAGAGAAGAGATCGACGGAAACTTACTTTCTGTTCACTTAGGGAAACGGCAAGTAGAGAATGTGACATTGCTATGTGTCAGTCCAGTAGTGGGAAACCTTGTAGAAAATAATAAGCCAAAGTAAGAAAGAGGAAGATTCTCATATGACGAATACGAAACGAACAAACTACACTAAAACTAAAAAATACGTACTGGTGGATGGTTGTGCCGGGGGTCGAACAAGGGTCCGTGACTTTACTGTCCAGGGAGGGCGCGTTAATGTACCGGAGACAGGGGACGGACGGGCCTCAGGTAGGCACTAGTGACGACTGAGCGAATCACAGATAAAGTAGTCAGACAAGTTGTTAAAAGAGGGGTTGTTGTCCAGCTGATAAAACAAGATCGATAAACTGATGATGAGACGAGGGGAAATAGGTACATAAACAAATTTACGCCAACAAAGTTCATAGACAATAATTAATTCATCTACTTTGATGGTAAAAGGCACAAGGCTCCTACAACTAAGAGACTAAATAAACAAGCGTATACAACGAACGTTCCTCCGCCAACGAACATTCTCTTCCGTAAAATGTCGTAGCTTTACGAGCATATTATCTCTCTCATCAATAAACCAGCTAACAGCCTTTGAAGTTGTCCCGTAATTAACAAAACTCGAGTTTACTGGATAGTAATAAATAAGCAAAGAAGTTGGTTCGTGTTGAATAATTCCCCGTCGTCGTCGACGCAGACACTTCAGTTCAGTGGAAGTTTTCCGCCTCTTTCCTTCACTTCATTACCAATTCATTAAAAACATCATCTCCCCCTTCTACACCTTCGCTTTAATCCGGGGGAAGGGGATAGCTTTAAATTACCGTCGGAGTAGAGAGTTTAATGGAAAAAAAAACTGTTACACCAAGAAAATCTCGGTCGAAATTGAATTCCTTCTCGTCTCTCTTGACCATGCAGCCGATCCTAGATGCCGTGATGACCCTGTCTAACCGGCCGTGAGATTCGATGACGTCGCGGACCGGAAACACGAGATGTTTCGCTCACGAGGTTAGGGGCACGTGATGCGCACGTAGGCGACACGTGGGGATGGAACTCTCCACTTCACCGTAAAGTTCAGAGTGAATTGATCTTAACAAAAAAAAAATTTAAAAACTTGCAGCAAACTAAAATTTAGATTTTGAAAGGGTTTACATGTAAACGTTAGCCAAGTAAAAAAAGCTTATTTAAAAATAATTTAATTTTGATATTTTGTATCATTACATCTTTCTGTCACAAAAAAACCTGGAAACACCTTATTTTAAATTCACTATTTTTGCAGAAAAAATGGAATTAATTCAATTGCCAATATCTTACAAAAACATTGCCATTGAGTTTAAACAGAATTTGAGACAGTGATTTTTGAAAACAGAGAAAAATGTTTTTTTTAAATCACATAAGTGCGATTTCTTTAAATAGCTTATAAGCCAAATTTTAATTTTTAAGCGATTTAACAGTTTATTTAAATAAATAACATGATATTATTTGAGATAAGAGAGATTCGCTCATTATACACTTTTAAATCTGCCCTAAGCATATAACTTTTCACTAGTTCATTTTTGTAATTAATTTACTCAAGTGCTCACTTCTTAACATTATTTTCAAAGTTTGATTGTTTAACTTAATTGTTTAAATGTTTTTTATATTACTTGGAATTATTTTTAAAAAAAATATATTTTCTTGTCTGTTAGGCTGGCAGTCACCAAGAGTATTTGGTGCTATGCTCTTTTCTGACATCCTCGTTACACATACAATTAATTTATGTGTTGCTGAACAAATAATAAATACACAACTGACATTAAACAAAAACATAAAATATCCCATCCATGGTTCGAACCAGCGTCCCCGGTAGTAGAGCAGTGCTTGGTACCCCCTGTATACCCTGCAGACGCAAGGGTGAATCAATAAGTACTGCTCTGACACTGGACCCACAACGCTGCGTTGCCATGGCTACCAGCCAGAGTCGTCCCTCCCTGCATCAACCCATTCCAAACATTGCCACTCCCACATTCAAGAAGTTTAAAAGAAATATTTTTATGGGATTTACTTTGATTCTTAGCGCATTTGAAATATTATTGTTTGGTGCTTATCTCGATCGCTGATTTAATGTGACTGTTGTTCTTTGTACTAAGTGAAAACTATCAAATTGATGATTAAGTAACATCATGATGCGTTGTAAAGTTACAGTAACGACGTAAATAAGCATTCATATTTGAAAACGCTTCCGTTGTAAATAAATAAATTTTGTCAGATGAAGGTTGGTAGTAGGCAGACTAGAAAGAACAAACTATTTTATTTCATGCATAATGTTGATTGTTGAATCCTCGTAGTCCCACAGAAGTTTGCCGAAGTTTCTACTGTAACACAAACAACATCATACTGATTAGTAGAATACAATAATTGTGGGGGGGGGGGGGGGGTCTATGATATACACAAACAAATGTAACACATTGCATCTACGAAAGGAATAAGTTTGAATAAAATGATTCTTACACATATACATTTTCACTATTTACTTCAGAAAAGGTTTATTGTTATAACCAAATTTACAAACTGGGTTGTATTTTATTATAAGTTTGCATAGACATATAGATATTTTTCACGGATATAACATGAAGACAGCGATAGGCCTGCTAGAATGGTAACAAGAAGTCACACTCACAATGCAACCAAGTGATTTGATTTTAGGTTCACTGCAATTGGATCTTTGTAATTTTCTATGTTTGCAAGGTAGTGTGTTTTTTTGTTTCTATTTGTTTATTTTTATAATGCTGTTGTTGTTTTATTGAATTTTTGTTTTTAACCTTCCCTTGAAAATGGAAACATAGTTTTTCTGAAACGTTGGGATTAAAGTTATTTTTTATAATACTGTGCGTGATTATTTACCGTAAAGATACTTAAAACATATATATATATATATATATCAATATTATCAATCATCATACATATCAATATCAATATCCATATCAATTATCATTTATGCTTTATATTCAACTATTCTTTCTTCTAACACTGTGTATATCATTATAATTACTATCACTTTTATTATTAATTATTAATTATAGACTATTCACTTTCTCTGCAAAGAGTTAAACTTGTACACTGTACTAGTCTAAGTGAATAAAAATATCTATCTATCTATCTATCTATCTATCTATCTATCTATCTATCTATCTATCATCCCCCAACCAAGATCTAACGGTTGACGCACCACTTAAAAGATCTCAGAATTTCAACGATATAGGCCTAGGCTTAGGTGTAGCCTGTCAATTTTTTCTGATTTTTTATAGGGAAGAGTATAATGATCGTAAGCTGTATTCTGTAACTTATAGTTGGGTTAGGTTATAATGCTAGAAGCGCGGGGTGTGATATTGGCCACATTGGTTTTAAGTCAAGACCAAGCTCATGAAAATATATTAGGCCTAGGCCAACACCATTCTTGACACATTCTCCATTAAAATAACTATCTACTGTATATGGAATATTTAAAGCTCACCACGTAACAGATAGTAAATAATAAAGTGCAAATTCATCACCACAATAGTTCATAATATGTAAAGGGTTAATTGAATTAGTCAAAAACTATATTATATTGAGGATCATAGAACCAGTGACAGAATGTCAAAACTCGGTGTTTTTGTAAACAACTGAACAGAATCCACTGCGGTCATGATGTATCTAACGGAACAAACAAGGCCCTCTTGAGTTGAATTCCAAGGTCATGTGAATCTCCTAGCGGGGTTCAGACGAACCTCTACCATGGCTGTGGTGCCATCTAGTAGACATTTTATAAACAAGTGGAGACAATGCTTCCAACAAATAGCAGGAAACAACAGAGATATTCGAAGAGACCGGGTAGCCCACTCAGTTAGAGCACCAGGACATGAGTCGCCACGCCTGGGCGGCTTCGGGCTCTTTTTGACCCGGGGTCAATTTTTTTTTAAATTGCCTTTTACGTTGAAAACGATTGGTCTTTCACAACGCTCTTATTAAATATATATATATTTTTTTAAACCATATTATACCAATATAAGACTAATTATATTTCCGTTTGTTATTTTAAATTTTTATGTTGCGCAAAGGAAGACTTATTATATTTCCGTTTTCTTTTAATAAAAACGTTGTATTATCACTATGACTTTAAATAACTTCTATTATATCTCACTTAGAGAGCACACTAAATTTAATTAAATTATTTAATTAATTTAATTAATTTAATTTAAATTAAGGTTAATCCACGGGTGTTTGCACTGTACATACCACTGATTATTTTATTTCCTATTAAAAATATCGATTTTTGGTTGGTTATCGCTCACTCGTCGATTGCGTTGGGGCCTACAGGGTTGGCTTGGTCGCTTTGGTTTACTGTCCCCCACTGAAAATCAGTTATATGACTGAGTGGGTAGACTCTAAATACGAATGTATTTATTTTATTTTATTTTATTTATTTATTTATTTATTTATTTATTTATTTATTTATTTATTTATTTATTTATTTATTTATTTATTTATTTATTTATTTATTTATTTATGTATTTATTTATTTATTTATTTACTATTTATTTATTGAATAATGAAGTACAACGTTTATCATGTAATAGTTAAATATGCAGGGGATGCTTTTTTACTTGATTAAAAGTCCTAATTGTGGGATTTTTTTGGTTTATTTGGATTAAGGACGCGTCAACCGTTAGGTCATAATGCACCACTCTAGCCTAAGGGGGGGGCGGAGGAGGGGCCCTTTGTGGTCAGAACCAGCCACGGGTATCGGGAGGAAGGGGGGTTTCTCACGTCGCGGTCGTCATCGTCTTTGTCATCGTTCGTTGTGTCATTGTCATCGTCGCCGGGGGGTCGTCAAGGGAAGGGGGCAAGGTCCCCGACGACGATTGCCAGAGCTCGCCTCTAGTTTCGGGCAGTAATTATATACTCCGCTTTTACTAGCTGATGTTTGCGAGGTGGACTTTTTCTCTTGAATCGCCTTTTACGATTAGCAGAGCCATGCTCTGGGCCAATTGATAGTAAAACTCTCTATGCTAGAAGTTGTAGTACAACTTTATTTTTAAAACAAAGCTCTGCCTTTACATTAAGGTTGCCTTAAAGACACAGAATAACAAAAATTAATTAATTTACATTTATACAAATTACGTTTAACAATAAGTAAAATTAGTTACAGATTATGGAAAAATGAAATGAAGTGAAAAATGAAGTGAGAAGTATGATTTGTGAAGTATAAAATAACAAATACTGATTTATACTTGTTACTTCTTGTTTTGGCCAAATTGATGATTTCTAAAAATCAAAATCGATCCCTTTAAAGCAAGGAGCACGAAGTTATAAATAAAACTCGTATTTAGTCTAAAACACTGACTTATTAAATAAGAAGTCGTATTTTTAAGGTCATTTTGACTAAGACAGTAAAAGTTCATATAAATCTATAGACGGAGCCAATTCGCCAAAGATCTGTTAAGAAATTGAGTAGACCTTGGGTCAGTGGATGAGAAGCTTTTAATGTTATTGGAATTACTTAAGGTCCTAGCCAGGTTTTGATGGATCTTTTTTATTACAATATAATATTTAAATATTTAAACAGCTACTTATTATGCACATCATTATTTGATTATCTTGTATCGTCATAGTTATTAAGAAATCATGAATTGTCAATATTTTATTATTTATACATTTTATGTTGTACATTAACAAAATATTACTGTTTGTGCAAAAAATCAATAAAGAAATAATAATTTATTGGGTAACATGTGTAATTCAAAACATGAAAGTCATGTATACATATTTAATTAAAGTCGATGTTAAATAGATTAAGAATGATTTCAACCTTTGTAAAAAACCTGTACTTAAAATTCCTCCCTGGGCCCGGGGTAGAATTGGCCCAGAGCATAGCCCTGCTCATTGTAAAAGGCGATTCAAGAGAAAAAGTCCACCTCGCAAAAATCAGCTAGTATGAAGGGTAGTATTTTACTCCCTAAAATAGAGGCAAACTCTGGCAATCGTCGTCGGGGACCTTGCCCCCTTCCCTTGACGACCCCTCGACGACGATGACGACAATGACACCACGAACGATGACGAAGACAATGACGACCGCTACGTGAGAACCCCCTTTCCTCCTCTTACCCGTGGCTGGTTCTGACCAGCATGGGCCCCTCCTCCCCCGCCCCTAAGTTTAGAGTGGTGCATTATGACCTTATGGTTGACGCGTCCTTAAATCCAAATAAACCAAAAAAAATCCTCCCTTCTTCATCATCATCATTATCATCATCAACATCATCATCATCATCATCATCATCATCATCATCATCATCATCATCATCATCATCATCATCATCATCATCATCATCAGCAGCATCATACATCAGTGATCACTGGTCATTGGTCACTTTAAAATGGCTGAAAAATGCTGTATGTGACCAATGCATAAAGAAAGAAAGAAAAGAAAGAAAGAAAGAAAGAAAGAAAGAAAGAAAGAAAGAACAAATTATTACGTCAGTTGCAATACGACGACTTACTGGTGTTGGAATCAAATGATGTTAACAAAGTGTAACATAAATTGATCGGTGAAAATTGATATCGTTTTGATAAAGGAAACTTATAAATGTGTATTGAATGCGTTCAGCTTGCTAATATTTTGGTGGTGTGATGTGGATTCCACACAACACTCGCGTTATCCACGTGGGTCAAATCAAGGATACATACAGCTAACTTGTAGTTCTTCTTGGTGAGAAGTTAGCCCCGGGTGCCGCCTTCACTTGAGAAAACATTGCGATCACGTGGCTCTCTCAATATCTTAGAGACTCGGAGACCTCAATTGCGCCTAAACAGGCTAATAATTGGATTAATCACACTTGTAGGGTCATTGATTTTCTTTAAAACGCTATGTTTATTCGTGAGTTAGGTCTTGATATTTTCAACCAATGGCCTGCCCGTACTCTCTTAACGGATATAGGTACACACATTACAGTTGTGTTGTGTGTTTAAGTCCTCTTCAATGTTCCTACCCGATCTAAGCCCGACTACTAACTGTCTCGTGGTTTGACCTGTCAGTACGGGAGCAGTAACGTCCCCATACTAGAGGCGAGCACTGGCCGGTCCCACCTCCGCCTAAGGTTGGATCTGGCCAGCACGGGCTTGAAGTCCACGTCCACGTCCATTAGGAAGGTTTATCCCACAACCAATACCTTACGGTTGATGCGCCCTTTAATAGTCTTCAATCCAGATCAAGATTACAACGATTGTCCTATAGTAACTGTTGTTATAATCGTTAGGTGGTTCCTAGAACTTATAGTTAGATAAGGTTATAACGCTAGAAGAGCGGGGTGTGATATAAGCCACATTGTTTTTTAGTACAGACCAAGCGTGAGAAAAAAACTTAGCCTCAACCAACAACATCCTTGACACCTTCTCCATTAAATAAGTATGTGTTGAGCAGACAGAAATTAAATAATAAAGTGCAACAAAAATATTTATTTCCCCACTAGGTTGGCAGAAAAGGGCAGTATGCCCCAAGCACACGGTGTCTGCCAGCCTCTTCACAACAAATTGTGAGAGTAAGCATACACTTATAAAACATACAGATTAAGTAGTAGTAGTAGTAGTAGTATTTCTTTTTATTTAGCAAATTGCTATTTTTACAATTCATTTCACAATACATTTCACAATACATTTCAGTTTCACAATATGGCCTATAAACTATAATATATTCAATTTCATGTATATAATGCAATTCCCTATACAATCTTCATAGGCATCTTTATAACTTCACATTACGTCATTGTACCTTAATCATAGACATTGTACTATTATCCCGAGTGGGCTCCCATAAAATACATTCATTATAAATTCACATTAGTATAGTATCAGTGTAGGCCAACTATATTTTATTCTAGAATGAACTTTTAATTTGTCATGTTAATATTCAATTCGTACCTAGTGCAATACCCTATAAAATAAAATAAAATACCCAGGGGTATAAATTTACATTAATACTATTGATTTTCATTATTCATTGAATCATTTTATCCCAGAATGAACATTTTTCATGTGACTTAGCCAGAAGTTTACCCATTTTGATTTGTTTATTGCACTTTGTTCTAAATCTTTTAGGATTGTCCTCATCACGTATTTCTATGGGAATTCGGTTAAAAATTTTGAGCCCTCTTACGAATATGGAGTTCTCTTCACTTCTTTTACTTACTCTTACAATATTTACATCCATTCCTCTCCTTGTCGGATATGTGTGTATATTTTTAATCTGAGTTAATTTGTCTCCCAGGTATTTTGGCATCACACCCTTATAAATTTTATGTATGAAAGACAATGTATTCAGGAGGATTCGATCTTTAATTAGCATCCATCCTAGAGCTGAGCACATTTTATTTATGGATGTACTTCTGTTTACCCCCAATATAGCTCGCATTGCTTTATTTTGTTGTTTTTGCAAAACTGTTATTTCATTTTTTCCTAATAAGAACAGTAGGGAACTACAGTAGTCTATATGAGGGGCAACAATTGCTTGGTACAACAATATTTTTGCTTTAATAGGTATAAGTCTATGTATTCTTAAAAATAAACCTACTTTTTTTGCCATCTTCTTGATAATATATTGTCCATGCTGTTTGAGGGTTAATTCCTGATCTATTATTATACCAAGATGTTTAATTTCTGTCACTACCTCGATTCTTTTACCTCCAATTTTAATATTAATTTGTCCCAAATTCTTTCGTATTTTTGGTGTACATATTACCATAGCCTTAGTTTTGTCAATATTAGGTTTCATTTTGTTAGCGTCTAGCCAACTTTCTAACGTTTTTAGATCAATTTTAAGCTTATCTAACACTTCCTGTATGTTAACACCTGAAATGATCAATAAGGCATCATCCGCATATAAGTGTATTATTACAAATTGTAGGTTATTAGCAATGTCATTTATGTAGATAATAAATAACAATGGACCCAGTTTGGATCCCTGTGGCACCCCAATGTTGTTTTCCCAAGTATCTGAGTAAAAACCATTGTAATTGACTTTCTGTGTTCGAAAGGTTAGGTATGATTTGATCCATTTTGCAACATTACCTTTGATACCGTACTTTTCCAATTACTTTTCCAATTCGTATCAGCGCTATCAAATTAAATTTAGTTAAAATGTAGCAGAATTGATATCTCTCCTTGGATCTCCTCGGCTATACAGTGGTTCCAAATTCTGGCAGCTCGGCAATAGATTTCACTTACGTAAGCACTACCACAGTTAATATTAAATACAATCCGAAAATTAAAAAAATTCATCCCTACCACAGTAACTTTATATGCAAAGGATTATTAAATTGTTTAAAGACTTATATTGAGGGTCATAGAACCAGTGACAGAATGACAAAACTCGGTGTTTGTGTAAACAATCTGAACAGAATCCACTGCGGTCACGATTTATCTAACGGAACAAACAAGGCCCTCTTGAGTTTAAGTCCAAGGTCATGTGAATCGTTTAGACGAACCTCTACCATGGGTGTGCTGCCATCTAGTAGACATTTATAAACAAGTGGAGGCAATGCTTCCAACAAATAGCAGGAAACAACAGTGAATATTCGAAGAGACCGGGTAGCCCACTCAGTTAGAGCACCAGGACATGAGTCGCCACGCCTGGGTGACTTCGGGCTCTTTTTGACCCGGGGGCAATTTTTTTTTTTTTCATTTTTTACTTTAAAACTAGTAATCTTAGGTGACGCTCTTTCTGGTTCTGTGTGAATTCAGTTCATGTGCAACAAAAATACATTTAACTTGAATTTAATGTTCAACTTAATTATTGCAAAGTAAATTTCTAAAATATTTGCAAATACATTTTGAGAATTTGTCAGTACAGAACGAACAACGTACAGTAGAATTGTTTAGTAATGCCCTTCCATGGTCCTAATAAATTAAACGACAAGTTTTAGATCGACACATACTACTTTTTGAATTTCTGTATTTATTTTCATAGTAAATAGAACTAAGTAATTAGTATTTTAATTATTAAATAGAAAGTTATTTCAATGTTTTTTTTTGTTTATTTGGATTAAGGACGCGTCAACCGTTAGGTCATAATGCACCACTCTAGCCTAAGGGGGGGGGGGGGAGAAAGGCGCATGCTGGTCAAAACCAGCCACGGGTAAGGGGGGGGTTTATCACGTCGCGGTCGTCATCGTCTTTGTCATCGTTCGTTGTGTCATTGTCATCGTCACCGGGGGGTCGTCAAGGGAAGGGGGCAAGGTCCCCGACGACGATTGCCAGAGCTCGCCTCTAGTTTCGGGGAGTAAGATATTCCGCTCTTTCTAGCTGATGTTTGCGAGGTGGACCTTTTCTCTTGAATCGCCTTTTACGATTAGCAGAGCCATGCTCTGGGCCAATTCTACCCCGGGCCCAGAAATGGTACAAAAAATGACATGTCTATCTCATTGAGCTTGGGGTCATTTAGCTAAGTTGTCACTGTCGACCGTCAACTAAACGTTTGAGTTCGCAAATACACCCAAGCACTGAAAATCAGCTCGAGCATGCCTAAAACGATATCAAAGTTGCTACCGTCAATCGTAACTGACGATTTTGAGAGTGTTGCAATGTTTAAATTCGAATTTTGGATTGAAAAAATTAATTGGATGAGCGAAGCGAAGACTTCAATTTCACCGACCCCCCAAAAAATTTAGCTCGGGTGTTTTTTTGTTTTTTTTTGTTTTTTTTGTTTTTTTGTTTTTTTGTTTGTTTTTCTGTCTGTTTGTTCGCTCTCTACCGGGCAAACGGCATATGCGATCTGGATGAAAATTTGACAGGACCTTTGAAATCTCTGAACTTAGACTTGCCACGTTTTTGGGTACAATCGAAGAAATATTTCTCATGAATATCGTACTTTTACGTTTTTTTTCGATTTTTTGGGCGATATTTTCGTGCCATTTGGGCCAATTCTGACCAAACGGGTGAAGCTAAAACGTTCATATTATACATGGACATTAAGGTTATGGTGATTTAGTACATTTTGAAAGAAAAAGTTGAAAAAGTTAGCCAGAATCTATAGAAATAAAGCTTTTAATATAAGATTTTTGGTTTTTTGTACGATATTTTTGTGCCATTTGGGCCAATTCTGACCAAACGGGTGGGGTTTCAACGTTCATATTATACATGGACATTAAGGTTATGGTGATGTAGTACCTTTTGAAAGAAAAAGTTGAAAAAGTTAGCCAGAATCCATAGAAATAAAGCTTTTAATATAAGTTTTTTACGGTTAATTGGATGAGCGAAGCGAAGACTTCAATTTCACCGAACCCCAAAAAATTTAGCTCTTTTTTTTTCGTCTGTTTGTTCGCTCTCTACCGGGCAAACGGCATATGCGATCTTGATGAAAATTTGACACGACCTTCGTTTTCTCTGAACTTAGACTTGCCACGTTTTTGGGTACAATCGAAGAAATATTTCTCATGAATATCGTACTTTTACGATTTTTTTCGATTTTAGTGCGATATTTTCGTGCCATTTGGGCCGATTCTGACCAAACGGGTGGGGCTACAACGTTCATATTTCACATACACATTAAGGTTATGGTGATGTATTGCTTTCTGAAAGAAAAAGTTGAAAAAGTTAGCCAGAATCGAGAGAAATAAAGCTTTTAATATACGTTTTTTGACTTTTTGTGCGATATTTTCGTGCCATTTGGGCCAATTCTGACCAAACGGGTGGGGCTACAACGTTCATATTATACATGGACATTAAGGTTATGGTTATGTAGTACCTTTTGAAAGAAAAAGTGGAAAAATTTAGCCACAATCCATAGAAATAAAGCTTTTAATACAAGTTTTTTACGGTAAATAATACCAATTGACAAGAAACAAAAGAAACTTGACAACATTCACCTAGAATGCGTAGGCAGCAAAACAAAGCACTTGCAAAAGTAAAGATATCCCACGCAAACTAAAACCTTTAAAAAGCTCATCCATCAACGCGGCGGGACTTTAGCGTTTTCCTAGTAATACCAATTGACAAGAAACAAAAGAAACTTGACAACATTCACCTACAATGCGTAGGCAGCAAAACAAAGCACTTGCAAAAGTAAAGATATCCCAAGCAAACTTTAAACTTTAAAAAGCTCATCCATCAACGCGGCGGGACTTTAGCGTTTTCCTAGTAATACTAATAATCAGAGGATTTCTAATTCCCTCAACGATTATATTTCGAGTCTCACAACATATTACTTACCAGGACCCAGCACCTCCACCAAACGTAATAATAATTTTCTCTTAAAGCTGATATTACCCCCCAAAAAATTTCTAACGATATAATTGGATGAGCGTAGCGAGCGAAGCGAGTGAAGCGAAGACTTCAATTTCACTGACCCCCAAAAAAATTTAGCTCGGGTGTTTTTTTTTTTTTTTTTTTTTGTATTTTTGTCTGTTTGTTCGCTCTCTACCGGGCAAACGGCATATGCGATCTTGATGAAAATTTGACAGGACCTTCGAAATCTCTGAACTTAGACTTGCTACGTTTTTGAGTACAATCGAGAAAAATTTCTCATGAATATCGTACTTTTACGATTTTTTCGATTTTTAGTGCGATATTTTCGTGACATTTGGGCCGATTATGACCAAACGGTTGGAGCTACAACGTTCATATTTCACATGGACATTGAGGTTATGGTGATGTATTGCTTTTTAAAAGAAAAAGTTGAAAAAGTTAGCCAAAATCTATAGAAATAAAGCTTTTAATATAAGTTTTTTTATTTTTTGTGCGATATTTTCGTGCCATTTGGGCCAATTCTGACCAAACGGGTGGGGCTACAACGTTCATATTATACATGGACATTAAGGTTATGGTGATGTAGTACCTTTTGAAAGAAAAAGTTGAAAAAGTTAGCCAGAATCCATAGAAATAAAGCTTTTAATATAAGTTTTTTAAGGTAAATAATACCAATTGACAAGAAACAATAGAAACTTGACAACAATCACTTCAATGTGTAGGCAACAAAACAAAGCACTTGCAAAAGTAAAGATATGCCACGCAAACTAAAAACTATAAAAAGCTCATCCTTCAACGCGGCGGGACTTTAGCGTTTTCCTAGTCTAGAGCATTATACTACACTATAATATTATCTGGTACCTGTGATATTGCACGATGTTTTTTCGATCCCGAAATTTACGAAAACTGACGTTTTGGTGTTTTTCTTAAATCGGTTAACCTGCTTGTTTTTTGTTTCTCATAAATACAAGAGCATCATACGATCATACCAATCGAAAGACAGGTTATTGGTTCACCCATATGTAAGTCATATGCATTAATTGCCCAATAAACTATAACTATGACTAAAAATTTATAGCTTGGGTTTTTTATTTCGTGTGATTGATTGAATATTGCTTTACGTCTCATATTTATGCAACTTGGCTAATCGAGACGAAGGGAGGGACGTAAGGGATGACGCGGGGGGACAAGGGGTGGACAGGCCTGTGCTGGTCAGAACCAGCCACAAGCATATGGGGAGGGCAGGGGTTCCCCCACGTCGTGGTCGTCTCCGTCTGTGTCATCATCCGTCCGTGTTGTCTTTGTCGTCGCCGTCGGGGAGGTAGTCAAAGGGAAGGGGTTCCCCGACGACGACCCAGAGCTCGCCATTAGTTTCAGGGAGTGAAACTCCCCTATTCACGGGCCAAACCGCGAGAAGGTGTCGAGTTGGAATTTGAAGGCCTTTCGTGTGAGGATGGGATGTAAAATTATCATGGATTTGTAATAGTATTCTCATACTGCATGATATTATATTACAGATTTGTATATTTGTATGTTTATATTATATATTATTATTATATATTATTATATATTTGTATGTATAACAAAACAAAACATAAAAAGTTTTTTCTAAATATAAAAAAATACTTGAAATTGCTATCTAAATCGTCTCTAATAGTCCTTAGTATAACTTGGCATAATTGTAGTGGAATACAACTAGTATCGGAACACAATAATATGATATCAATTTAAAAATAAAGTAATTGGAAATAACTTCTAATGTAATCCTTGTAATGGCTTGAATGAATTGACACCTGATCAGATTGAATACAAAGGCAATTTGAAATACAATGTCAATTTGTTATCGGCCGGATAGCACTAACAAATTATTCAAGAGAATACTTGCATTCAGTTTTTAAATAAATAAATTCATGAGTCTACCCGCTCCGTCACATAACTGATTTTCAGTAGGGTACCTTAATTTTAAGCAGACCGAACCAACCCTGTCGGTTCCGACGTCGTCGACGAGCGAATAATAACCAATTAAAGATTAATATTTTTTAGAACAGCCTTTAATTTGAAACATTTACTCCTTACCAAATATACTTATATATCACGCTAAACCAACATATAAACTTATTTTTAATTCGAAAGAGGGCAAAGTGTATCACATTTGTTTGACTATTAGTGATCAAATTAAAACTCGTAGCCCATTCTCCCTCCTCCAGATAATTTACAAATAACTTTACCAAAATTTTAGTTGTGTCTTAAACGTGTTTGTTATTTGAAATTCGTAGCATGTTTAACTATTCGATTGCGTCGGGGCCTACAGGGTTGGCTTGGTCGCTTTGGTTTAATGACTCCACTGAAAATCAGTTGTATGACTGAGTGAGTAACTCTAAATACGAATTTATTTATCTAGTAATGTTGGAATCCACGAGCTCCTGCGTGTTCATTACGAGCTGTGCAAGTCAACACTCACCCCATGTTTGTACAGATCTCCCGAAGGCCTCTTTGGCATTGTCGCCTTGGCCACACCAGCACCAGCACACACGGGCGAGCATATGGGCCACGGCGGTAATAAGAGGCTTACGTAATTATGCCACTCTTCACTACTTTGCCGCGCGAGGGGGTGTAGTTTTACCGTAGTGAGTGAGGTGCTGTATAATTCCACTGATCCCCCCCCCCCCCCCCCACATCAGGGAGGCAAATGAGACAGCCCCGGGCGCTAAGCTATCCCTTGATAAGTCACCCCCCTCACACACTTCATCGGCAACAAAAACCGTATAATTACGAAACATCTGAAATAACCCGAATTTAGATTACAATCTAACATCACCCCGTGTATAATTTTAGATTCGGTTGGAGACGAAGTCATAAAGTTCGTCTCTAAGGTTTTCGAAAGCAAAGTAAGTAACACGAAAGCACATCACAAAACCATCTATGATTGTGAATTTTTAACACTGTGGTTGTGATTTCTTTTTTTCCTGTGCCCTAATTATCCTAATTATATTGGCTATATTACTTATTACTTATTTGCAAGTATTAATAATTGGATGGGCGTAGCAAGCAAAGTGAAGACAACAATGTGACTCCCCGGAGAACAAAGCTCTGGTTTTTGTTTCATATTTGTGTGGGTTTTTCGCACAATTTAGACCAAAACGCTTCTCTGACATTGATTAAATTTTCGGGACACCTATCAATTTTTTTCTTTATAACAGTTACAAACATTCTCCAATCGACATGAAATTTAGAGGAAACCTACAAAATGAGTGCAAACAAATGAGTTTTAATTGTGAGCAACTGTATTGACACGATAGGAAAAGTATGCTTCTTCCATGAGACAGCTTGGCCGGTGACCTCCTCCATTGAGCGACCACTCACCAGACTAGGTTCAGAGTGTGGTATAGTTTGGAGGGAATGTATAGAGACTGTTTTAGATCTAATCAATCCTATGCTATTAGCATAGGACCCGAATGGAGCGGAAGTGACGTTTTTTAAATGCCTGCTGTGAGAGAGCAGCACTGGCGCTGGTGTTATCATTTGTTTTGAGACCATTTTTGCCGAGAAACTGCAAAATTACTGAAACCATGGTTACAATAAAATCAAATGGGCATACTAATTTTTAACTTTTTACATGACTCGAATGTCACGGCTTTTCACGGAATAGTTTAATGGATAGATGACAGAAAGATCGGCCTTGCTTGATAGCTGTCACTTGCTTTTATTTGTCCGAATTGATCCGAAGTTCATCCGAAATTTCATTGTTTTAACGCAACAATCGATAGCCAAAAATAGAAACGGGTCCTATGCTGGAAAAAACTTTAAAATTCCGTTTGGAATTAAGTTTGTTCGAATTAGCCCGGCGACACTTCGTTTTTGAGCTACCTCTAACCATGGACTTAGAATAGTAACTGGCGTTACCTTGTAAATCCATGCTTTAACGGTGTGTTTTTTCTAAGGATGTTAACGTAATATCTGTTGAAATAACAGTTTTCGTACGACCACAATCAAATGCTATTATAACTTTAATACCACTGTTAGGTGTATACGTCAATA
>JAMZAV010007261.1:0-31149 GCA_024449915.1 Sweltsa coloradensis | reverse complement strand
TAAATTTGTTTAAACCCAAAAATTTTTTTTTTTTCCGATTTCAAATAGATATTTTCGTAAATTTTTGGGCCCGTAATCAACCAAAAAGCTGATCCTAAACGCGACGGAAAAAGCGTTAGCGAAGCGGCCAAAAGTGGACTTCACGGGAAGTTGGCCCGCAGGTACCAGGAATTTCCTCCCCTTTTACCACCCCCCCTTTCCCGGGACGGGCAGAGTGCACAAGTTTGATTTTACCTATCCTGCCCCCTTCTATTGATGGTCTCAAAACCTTAATAGAGAAAAATTTAAATTTTTTTTTCATTACATAAACGTTTAATTTCCCTTTAAATGTTCTTTAAAGTTAATGTTTTTTAATTTTAATGTTTCCCAAAATAAAATAAACACGAAATTTTTTTTAAACGAAAAAAAATTATTGAAACTAACAATGTTTACAAAATTTTTAGCACTTTTGATGAAAAAGTGTGTTGTATATTATAATGTTAATTTCTTAGTTTTCAATAAATTTTTAGCATTAAAAAACTTTTTCTGTTTTTTTATTTATGAAACATTTGTTAAATCATTAACTTAAGGGCATTAAATAATTACAACGTTTCGGATGAAAGGAAGGAAGATTTAACTCTATTCAAGCGAAAATAATTAGTTGGTATGGTTTCGAGACCATCATAGAGGTCGAACGAGACTATTAGATAGATAATACCTCTTTGTCATCTGCTTGGCCGAAGGTGTTTGGGGAAGGAAGATTGGTACCAGCGGCCAATCTGTCCCGTGAAGTCCTATTTATTTTCGTTATATAGTTTTTCTATTGCTCAATCTGTGATACCCGTTAGTCGTGTTGGGTGCAAAGAACGCGACACCTGACCAATAAAACGCTCATCCATGTACGTCACCACATTCAGGTGCGTAGGAACGTTTTGAAAGTTGCGGGGGGGCAAATCCATTAGTAGATTTTGTGGGCAAAATCTGGGGTCCGGGCGAAGCCCAGGCCGCAGGAGGCTCTTTCGCCGAAGGCAATTTTTTTTTGCCATACTACTACAGTTAGTTCGTCATGTTTTATAACTGCACTCGGACTCTGTAAACGATGTTTTACAACAACTATCTGCGATCTAAAAACTGAAAAAAATGAACGTGAAGTTGCCCATTTTAGTAAATTTGAACCTAAATTTTTTATGTAATGACGAAGCATACAGGCAAACATATTGGTTTTATTTAAGGTGAATGTCGAATTTTTGTGTATGCATATTCACTACGGAAATTCTGGGGTTAGTTTTGCCCCCCCTGCTTCGCCAATCGCCCCAACCGGTTCCTACGCCACTAACCACATTCCACCCTTGTCATAAATCTCCGGCCGCCTCCATTGATAAACATTCCACTCTCTCGGGATCATGAGAATCCCCCCTACCCCCTCCCCCCACAGTGGTGGCGCAGCCAATAGCCCGACCAGGAGAAATCCTACACTCTGCGCGAGTCTAAGAATAGCCCCGACTCACCTGGCCCCGCCCCCCCCTGTGACGCGCTAGGCGGGGAGCCAGGCCCAGACGGCACAGTGGCTACCAGGACTCCGGGCGCTAAGCTTTAGGTGCTGAAACAACCGGTAAGACAACCACCTTACACGGACTTAACTGCTTGCGGGCGAATCACACGCAAATGATTTTATTTATTTTGAAATAATTTTTTATTTTTTTACAGTGTAGGTCCTTAAATTTTTATTTATTTTTACAGTGTAGGTCACACTAATTCAATTAATTCACATTAATTTAATAAACAAATAAATACAGCATTTTTATTGGTTTGACGTTACATATTTTATTTTTTGTTTAATAAACAAGAAATATATTATAATTATTGTTTTAATCATATGATTGTATTTTTATTGTTCCTACAGCATGTTCTCATGCGGCGGTGTTTGTTGTTGTGTTTGTGTGAAGGGGGGGGGGGAGGGGAGGGGGAAAACAAGTGCTCTAGGTTGCTTATTGGTATTAGGCTAAAGGTTTGTAGTAGGCCTATAGATGACACAATTTATTATTATATTATTTAAAATAATTTTTAATAATTCTAGATTTATGTACAATGATTGGAATTTGATGATGTTGTACTTTTAATGATTTATTTTGTAATGTGTTTGTTTTTATTATATTATTGCTAAAAATTTTGAAATTAAACTTTTAGACAAGCATGCTCTGTATAACTCGTAAAAGTTCCCTAATCTTCAATTTTTTATATAATAAATTATAGTCTACTATTGTTTTATGCTAAAGCGTCAGAATATTATTATAAACACGGTGATATCCCCAGAGTAGCCTCGGAGTAGATTGTTTATCTTGACACTGTTATTAGTATAACAAGTCCTACTAAGAAGCTAGCAATTACCTTTGTGCCTAGCTTGTTGATATCATAGATTTACAAGGCTACTGTTCTAAGTCATGTTAATATGATGCACATACCTTTAAACACTTTTTGGTCACATTAGCATTTAGAAGGCGGTGGAACTAATAAATGCAGAAAGTAAATTGGCAATTTATACACCAATTAAAAAAAAAAAACGGAAACATAATTTCTTCAATTAAATAGAAATTAAAGGGGATTTAGAAAAGTGTGAGGAAACATCCATTTGGGGCTTTTTATTTTGGAGACATTTGTAATAATTAAATATTTTACAACTTTTTTTAAAATTGGTCTTCTCATAATTTTTATTGTGCGTTGACTAGCAAAACAAATTCTAATACCGGTATACCAAAATACAAAACACTGACCTTATAGGAAATTGTTATGCATTCAGCCCTAATTCAGAGAGATTAGTACTGAATAAAGGTAAGCTGTTTGTATGCGGGTGGAATTAAGGGAATAAGTGTAATGAATATCAGGTAAAACAGAAGTTGAGTCAGTCGGGAGACCTGGCTGAGTTTTGCTACAGAAGCTTCCTGAAGAAAGTCTAAAATAAACAGTGACAAATAAATCACTTTTGCCAACTTCCGCGCAAACAACCATGATTTTTGTTTTATTTAAAACAAACACGACACCACACGCACACGCACAGCACACGCACACCACACGCCCGCCACGCACTACAATCCTCTAGCTTCCACCTCTGTAAAGGTGAAAATAGATGTTTGAAATAATTCTATGGTGTAGAATTTTTCTGTAACTCTAAACAAATACGAGATTGTCCGTCGGACAAAAAACAACGTACACCAACTGTTATTTCAGAAAACAATAATATTTCCTTGTGGAAGCTAAAGACATTTAGAAGATCGATGCTTAATATTTAATTTTGCACTTTGGTTGCAAGCTACCCTTTTCCCCAAAATTGATATTTATCATGCCCAATAGTGAGTTTTTGTCTTGCAAAAACAAAAATTAAAAGGCCCTCTTTTCATCCATCCAAGTTTTGAAGGGATTGAGTTCTGTTATAAACAGCCCCCGAACACCCATTTGCATTGTCCTAACTCAAAACAATACCTAGTTAGACCCCTATGAAAGACAATGCATCGCACCCTGGGCAGGAAGCCTACGAGAAGCAATCAGAATTTACTTTGCACACTTGTTGGTTTCTTAGTATTTCAAGGATTTTACAGGTGTCTTAAAACCCTCTCGCTACTGGTGTCCTCTATAGTGGACATCAACTTCTAAAATTTTTATCCGGGTAAAATAAAGTTTTTTTCAATTTGACCCCTTTTTTTTCAAAAAAATTTCCCGAGCATTAAAAATAAATACTTTTTTCCCCATCCTGATTGGACGAAAAGTGCCTGTTTTGGAGAAAATCCAAATCCAAATCTGCAAAAAAGGCTAAAAATGGGAGAATTTTGGTTTTTCCCGGAAAAGTAATATATTTCTAGTTTTTTGGTTTATTTGGATTAAGGACGCGTCAACCGTTAGGTCATATGCACCACTCTAGCCTAAGGGGGGTTGGGAGGAGGAGCCCATGCTGGTCAGAACCAGCCACGGGTAAGGGGAGGAAGGGGGGAGGGGGTTTCTCACGTCGCGGTCGTCATCGTCTTTGTCATCGTTCGTTGTGTCATTGTCATCGTCGCCGGGGGGTCGTCAAGGGAAGGGGACAAGGTCCCCGACTATTGCTACCATTTGAGATACAATAAATGTAAGATATGCAAAAAATTCAGAAAAAATCTTGTTTTAGAAATAAACATCAAATAAACATATTTACTTAAAATGAAGCTTTAATTCAAAATCCAAAATTCCTTAAAAACAGGAAAAAAATATTTGAAAAACACCAAAAATCATAAAAAAAAAAAATTAGTATTTTTAAATTATTGATTAAAATAACCTTATTTTGGAAAACAAAAAATCTGTTAGTGAATGGGTTAAGGGATTTGTCATTTGGAACATTGTTAAGGGGATGTCCGAGGACTGTTAAGAGGGTTCAATCCCTTGTAATAGTCTTTAAAAAATATATTTTATTCAGACTCATTAGTTATGAATCAAGAAATTAACAGAAAAATTATTTGGTCCACAAAAAAAGAGTATTTTGTCAAACTTGGTATTTTCGAGCTAGGTACAATTTGCAGTAATCTCCCGTAAGAAATAACATGGGTCCGATCTTTATGCCCCGTGACCTTGGAGGATTAAGATTCAAAAAAATATTGGCCATTATTGACGTCTGCTACAGCTTTTTCTGTAAATAATCAATATTTTGTTTTGTAATTTGGGCAAGTGGTTCAGTCAAAATATGCAGATTGCCAAGAAAAGGTGTGATTTTGGAATGCATATTTTTGCGTATTTGAGAGTATATGACTTGTGCAAGTGTTTCAAGACACAATTAAGATTGGTCTGATGTTCTAATATCTATGCGGAACAAAGAAGAAGCAGGTTAATCCCAAATTAAAAAAATTCCAAAAATACAATTTCGCAAATTTCTGGATAAAAAAAAATTGCAACATTCGTGTAAAATCACAGTTACATGTGGCCTTGCCTTAAATGAAAAAAACTCTGAAAAACCTTCAGTCAGGATTGCCGGCAGCGGGATCAAATCCGAGACCCCCAATCAGTCTCGCGCGTTACGCTTGAGCAAACACTTCGGTTTATTTCAAGTCTCACTCCACAAAGAAATCTTCTCTTAAAAGTACGAACGCTACGAAGTCGTCCACGCGGTAGGTGTTATTAATAATGTTGTTGTTCTTTACTCTGGTCGCGGTGTCGCCAACACACCGCCATCTTTAATTACCGTCCCGTCTAAATATACCCCTGACTCGACGCCGCTATATTTACGAGGAGCGTGAGAACATTACTTCGCACTGAATAAACTAAAACCGTTTCTTTGAGATTCTTTCAATGCGCATCAGCAGAGCATAAACCTGGTCTTGGCGTGAATAGCATCGTGTCAGGTGCAAGATAGGACCTACTTTTCTTTTCTTTTCTTTTTTTTCTACCACATTTTTATATTTGATTCATTGCATTTAATATCCGTTTTGAATTTGTTACCAAATTGTTGTGTTTTAATGCATTGTTGTTGTAAAATTACAAATTTCATATATTTACTTAATTGTAATTCATTGGTGTGTCTGCATCTATGTTTTAAGATTTATTTGTTGCCCTCCTTTGTAAATCAGTTTTTTAACTGAATGGGATAGACGTTAACTATCAAAATTAAAGTTTCTATCAAGATTGTGTATTTCAATGCAATATTATAATGTGTGATGGAATCTCGTTGAAAAATTAAAGATTAACAAAATACAATTATTTTAACAGACACAGCAAGTATGCGCGTGTCTCCTGGCTTTATTTTGGTAGATATTTACCTCAAACTTTGTAATTTGAGGAAAATAAAATTATACACTTGCTGAGTCAAGCCAGAAGCTTAAAAATAAATTCCGAAAGTTTGTCAAAACTCAATGGTTACTAAGGTAATTAAATAATGCCTAGTGAAAAAATTAAAAAGCTACGCAACAGTGCTTATATTAATCTAATCTTTGCTTATACCATTAAGGAGCGTATCATCCCAGTATGCATCACTTTAACCAGTTTCATACAATTCCAAGAAAAAAAATCGATTAAAATATTCACAACCCCCTCCACCCCTACCCTCTGAAAGGGACAGAAAAGTGACAACCCAAAAAATTATCAATCTAAAATCATATTTTACGATTTGGAATATGCGGCGTCCGCGTTGTTCCATAACACAAATCGAGCGGGAACCGTAGACCGTACTTTTGGGCCACCCACTACCCCCATCAAGTTATACTCTCCTGATACTGTGGCAGACATCATGAATGAACAGTCGCACATCTTAGTCAATGGGACAGTAGGGTAAGTTGATCTCATTGAATTTTGTTTGTTACATCTCTGTATGACACATTTCTAAAACCACAATCACATCCTAGTCAGATTCCTATTCGTGTACCGACGACCAGTGGTGATGGTGTCTGTTCATAAAATTGTAAATTGTGCTGAATGCAAGAAGTGACGACTGTTGATGAGTCACTCGTCCTGTTTGTCCACGGTAGCGCTTAATAGCGCTAGTGTACACCTGCGAGCAACAAGAGTACTTTCTTACTTTTCCGATTTTATGAAGTTATATGAAATCTTTCTTGTTCTGTTTTCACCTTTGTTTGAGAAAACAAAAAAATATTTTCGTGCACATTTTTTCATTCATTTCATTCATTTTTTCATGCGAGTCCTCTAAGTCCATACAAAATTGTAATATTTCGTTAATACTAGGAAACGCTCAGTTGGACGCGTTGATAAGCGAGCACGTGCTATAGCTAGACCCACATTGCACATTTTTTTAAATTTTAAAATTTGCGACGTTTGCTGTCCACAGGGCCATCATGTTTCCAATATTATTTATTATTGCGAAGGTATTTGGGTAAACCCGTGTGTAAACCTTTACTTTGTGAATAAAATCCACCGCCATCTAGAGGACCTTGACTCCTTGGGAACACTATTTAAACTCTTTGGTGACAAATAATAATATACTGCATCCTCGAAAGTATTTTGATTACTTCTAGGTGGCAGTGCATCAGAAACTTCGCGCGTCCTTTCGTTGCCATGGCAACGTTACTTTTGTTATAATGTAATTTCCATCTACCCTACTTATCGGATCAAAATAAAATTAACATATTCGTGAGCGGACGGACATTCTAAATGATTTGGCCATCTCAGATTTGTCGCCGTTATAGTTTTAAAAAAAAACTTTCCATTAACTTTAATGTAACTTTTTAACTATTTGAACGATTTTGCCACAAAACTAATGGCATTCAATCGAGAACGAAGCTTGCGGATGGTCAAAATTTCAACTCGATCCGAGCCTCCGTTCGAACGTTATGGCGAGACATACAAAAAAAAAAAAAACAGTGACTAATTTTTCCACGGCAAAGTCAAATGGAAACGCTCACTTAAGAAATGTTGTGTGACCAAAGGGCACAAAAAATAAAAAAGTACGAAAATCGGTTTCTCCTTTCTGAGTACAAAAACATTATCTCGACCGATGACTTAAATCTTGAGGGAGGTGGGACCGGTCTTTTGTGAGTTCTTTTAACCGTTTCGCTACCAATATTTGGCTCCTCCGTCCCTGTGCTTGTTGAATGTTGCAAGATTAGTGGCTGAGCGCAACTGAGACTTCAATCTGACTTCCCTGAGAACAATAGCCCTTATTTGATTTTACTTTGTTTTTGTCATTCTGCTCGCACTTTCTCCGCACTTCCTCCGCACACACAGGACAAACGGCTACCCCGATCTTGAGACATTTTCAGGAGTCCTTTGAAACCTTTGAACTAATATGCTTAGTATGTGGGTTCGAAAACCCATTTCCAATGAAAATCCTTTTTTACGTCGTTTTTCAATTTTGTGTAAATTTTTAAACGAGGGAGCGGAGCGACTGAGTGTCTCCATTCAACTCGACGGCTCTCATTTGTGATTCTGTCTGTCTGTACGTCGAAAATCAGCCGAACTGCTGAACAGATTTCGCTGAAATTTTAAACAGACATCCGGTACGAGTTTACTAAGAACTGTTAACAAAATCAGCTTGATCCATTGCGATTTAAGCCTACAATAAATAAAAATGTGATTTTTGGATGAGCGTAGCGAGCGTAGCGAGCGAAGCGAAGATTCCATTTCACTACACTGGAGAAAAAAATCCGGAATGTTTTTTTTTTTCTTTTTCTTTTTCTTTTCTTTTTTTTTGTATTTTTGTCTGTTTGTCCACACGATTCCGGCTAAACGATACTCCGATTGCGATGAAATTTTATGGAGACCTTCGAAATCTCTGAACTTAGAACTGCCACGTTTTTGAGCGCAATCGGAAAATTTTTCTCATGAAAATCGCAATTTTACGATTTTTTCAATTTTTAAAAAAATTCTTCGACTTATAACACCTACATGCTTTATCCCGATTTTAATGATTTTTGCACAGAACCTTTATTTTATGAATTTAGATATTTTCGTGAAATTTGAGCGCAATTGAAAAAATATTTATCATAAAAATCGATATTTTACGGGTTTTTTTTTCTTTTTTTAAACGATTCTTTGACTTATAACACCTACATGCTTTATCCGATTGTAATGATTTTTTCGCAGAACCTTAATTTTATGAATTAATGTATTCGTGTTAAATTTGAGCGCAATCGAGAAATTATTTCTTATAAAAATCGCAATTTTACGATTTTTTACAAATACGATTAATTAAAAACAAATTTGAAACAATGAAGTTAATTTTTTTTTTTTTAATTTAAAAAAAAAAAATTCAACTTAATAATGATTTTTCCACAGAACAACAGAAAATTCGCATAACACATGGCAGCTCAATGCACCAATTACGCTCATCCAACAACGCGGCGGGACTTAAGCGTTTTCCTAGTTAATAATATCAATGGCATTTGTTTCGTAGCAGTTTGCTGGAGGAAGTTGATGTGGCCTGCATGGCCTTGTGGTATCCATTTTGTCTACCGCACTGATGGATGGGGTTCGATACCCGTCAGTTCTACCTTTTTTATATTTTACACCCACATATTATTTTTGAGGGGTGTTAAATGGGAAATAAAAAATTAGGTGATTTTGTTTTATCTTGGAAATTTGTTCATGATTCACGCTAAAACGTTTTGAGATATGATTCGCATTTTGAATGTTCAATTTAAATATTTTTTGTGGCATGCAGAGTGAGTATCCTGTAAGGTGACCAGACGGTCCGTTTTTAGAAGTCAAAACACTTGGCTAACTCACTCGTTTCACAACGACTTTGGCGTTTCCCTAGTTATAGTAATGCTGATTCCGGACAAACGGAAAATCTAATATTGATGAAATATTTAGGGGGTTTCAAAATCTCTTACCTTAAATATGTCACTTTTTTTGGTTCAATAAAATCAATATTTTTTGTTGTGAATATGGCAGTCTAATAATTGTTTGAAACATTGAGGTGGGGTATGAGCCATATAAATGCTCATCCACCAACGCGCCCATAAAAAGCGTACGCGAGCAACCTTGTTTAGAGGATGATAGTCATTTGAAAATGATGTACATGAACCTAAATAGCCAGAGATAGAGAGAATGAATAATCTGTCTTGTGTTAGTCATCCATCAGCTAGAGCCAAGTCCAAGCTATAGAGCCAAGTAGGAGTCATGCGTCACAAACACCGTGACTGAAGTACAGCTCGACAGTTATACAGGACTCGAGTGTCGGTCGCACCGTAGACTAGGGTGTATATAATTAGTATTGTGACAAGTGAGGTGTCAGAGAGAAAGATGATGGTGACAACTTGATGATTCATGCAGAGCTAAGAGACGGAGAGAGAGAGAGAGAGAGATTGATTGATTAGTTTTATTTTTGCTGGCAAGCCTAATTGTCTATGAGTAAGTTCACATATCAATTTCAAAATATGCCCCCTCCAAACATTTTGAATCTTCAGCCCCCGAAGATACAACACACACTGCGTCCACATAATTTCCCTCCTAAACATCACAATCCGCGAATTGATGATCCAGATAGCGTTGTAGCTATCATGTCTACAAATATCGCAAAGGCAAGTTACATTATCCAGTAGGCTTTGTGAAAACAATGAAGGCACTTATCTTGAAGGGCGCGCTCTTTTCTAGCTAGCTACAGTGCTGCTGGTGTTTGCGCTGGGAACTAATGGCGTTTCCTATGTCATGCACCGAGAGCACACAAAGTTCGCACTCAAACGTCACTGTGACGTCATTGCGCTCGCCGAGTATTGAGCTTCATGTAATCTAGCTCAATCCCTAATGGAACACGGCTTGTTAAAAATCTTACAAACATGGCGTCATCAAATCAAATCTCGCGCGTCAAGGACCGCCATATTGCACTAACTCCGTTGCACTGTCCTCGGACCCAGTGTAGCTCAGTGCAGCACTAGTTCCTAATGCACCGCCAATGGTTTCCTTGCACTGGCACTGAGTTCACACTCTGATTCCCATTGGATGATGATTTTGACGTTTGTTCACGTTCAGTGCTGCCCAATGACATTCAATTAATATGCTAGCTATTCTCAGTATGGCAGTATGGCACTGGCAGTATGGCGTGCCAAATAGAAGCCATCTTGAATGGGGAAAACAGCTTTCTAAAAGTACGTAAATTTGTACATATTTTCATAAAGACGGCGGTGCTCGCCCATCCCCTCAACAACAAACACAACTCCACAGCCACTTAAATTGGCAGATTAGCCAAATAGCTAAAGTATCTCAGGGAAATGATTTTCCCCTTTCATGATGGCTTCTAATCGGCACGTTGGCGCTCGGGGAGAAGGATAGGAGACTGAGCGTCTAGTGCTTTGATGTGCAAGGCTTATTTATGTCATTGGTGATGCCAATGAAAAACGCCATTAAACAAACGCAAATGAGAAGCTGCCCTCTTTATCCGCTAGATCGCATTGATTGTTCCTTTGCGTCGCGGATAGTTTGTCCGAACACCACATTGGCATCTCTGATGTTCGGCTGTTGTTGACATTCTTTCTCGCCTCAAGGTCAAATAGTTTCGCTTTGTCTTTGTCACAAAGGTTGTGTTCCGCAAAGGCGACCAGATCGACCAGTGCGGACCAATGGAATTTAAGTAAACACAATTTGCACCAATGACAGATCAGATTTGCAAGAAACGTATGCGATGCGTTGCTGTTTTCACTGTTGTGGTCGAGACCAAGAAGCCCACAGTTTTATTCCGGTCGTGGGCTGGTCTTTGAAGAAAGCGCGGTTATTTCAAATTCTTTCATTGAAAATCATGGAATAATGTCAACTACCGACAATGTTCCTGTAACTACACATGGGTAGACAATAAATCATTCATTCTTTCATTCAAATCATTCATTTATTTTGCAAATGATATGATTTATGTAACATTTTAACGAGATATCACAACTTTTCATTAAAACACGGCCTTGTAGATGCACGCACCATTTCGGAGCCAAGGCAGTCCTCAACAATCAGACGTTGAGTGAAACAAAGAAAATAACAATACCCAGTCGAGCCCAGAATGGTCGACCGGTCGCTTCTACGGAACGCAACCTTTAAAGAAGCGAGTGTTTGTCTTGGCTCCAAAGAGATTAGTTGGTTGACAAGTAGCTCGCAAAGAAGTCAGACGTTTGTCTTGGCTCCAAAGAGGTTAGTTGGTTGACAAGTAGCTCGCAAAGAAGTCAGACGTTTGTGCAATGAAATGCATTCAACAGCCAAGATCAGTAAAACATTTGCTCAACAGCTCGCCTTGGTGACTGCTTTAGATATGCTCACGGATTAGGGCTGAAACAGAAAAATACTTCGCAGAACTTGTTCCCTCGATGCTTGAGAATTTAGAAAAAGATGTACCTCGTTTTAAAAAGTACTGCTGCAGAATCGGCCTTCTTGCTGGTAGTAGTCTTCATCGCATTGGGTATTATTTTCCCATGCGAGGTTATACCCATTCCGAGCGTTTGCTCAAAAAGGGTGACTTTTGGAGGCACATATTTTGAGGAACACTCGTATTGCCTATAGTTGAGAAGATAGGGTTTAGTTAGGAGGCGATGGTCTTTGTCGCCGGAAGTGTTTAGTGTTTAGGGGTGGGGAGACACAAAGATGATATTTTATTATGACACTGATGGTTGAATTTTAAAGTTAGGGGATGGGGCTGGAGCATAGCGTGAGACATTTAGACAATCTTGGTCCTTAATTATGTGGCAAGTTGGTTCCCCTCAGAACTCTTCTCTTCTTTGGAGGTGGAGAGATCTCGACGACTTGCTGAGACTGGTCCTTTGTAAGGTTTGTCTAGAACCAAGGCGATTATGCAACTTATCACAAATGCGTGGGTTAGACCCGATTAGACCCTGCCAGCTTCACATGATCTCTGACTAGAAAGGCGCATCACGTAGGGATGAATAACAGCACGACCTCATCAGGCCCAGATTGGTGGTCGGCAGTATTGTCGGCACCACTGTATTAAACATGGCGATAGCCTCGAACCCGAACTATGGTCGAAGTTAAAGATGTATCCGAAAACATTACTTATTGGTTAAGCGAAGCAAAGACTTCAATTTCACTTACCCCGAGAAAAATAGCTCGGGTGCCCTTTTTTTGTCTGTTTGTTCGTTTTCTACTGGGTAAACGGCACATGCCATCTTGATGGAACTGTCAGGGGATCTTAGAAATCTCTGAACATAGATCTGCCAAGTTTTTGGCTAAAATCGAAGAAATATTTCTTATGAATATCGTACCTTTACGATTTTTTGCGATATTTTCGTAATATTTGGCCCGCGACCGGGCAAAAGGCTTTACTCAGATCACGATAAAATTTTAAGGGAACGTTCAAAATCACTGAACTTAGATATGTTATAATTTTTAGGGCTATCTAAGAAATAGTTCTCATAAAAGTTGTGCTTTTAGAGCAACAATAGTCAAACAGTAAATTAAAAAAGCTTGTCCATCAACGCGACTGTAAAAAGCGTTTGCGAAGCGGCCTAGTAAGCTGTTAACATTCCAAAACAAACAAAATCGGTAAATGAACTTCTAATAAAATTCTATATCTTTATTTAAAGTGTGGACGTGGTATACAAAATTGACAGAGCAGACAAAATGTCAGCTATTATTGACTTGCTCTTCTCATCTTTCTTTTCTGTTCGTACACTTCTTTTAATGTTTGCCATTCAGGCAGAAGCGGAGGGTTGTATAATCGGGACGTATATTGTGTTTGAGTTTACATTTGTGAACAGTTACAATACAGAGGTTTCCAAAAGGTCGAGTTTAGATTGGTTCTATGCTGTTAATCTCCACGAAACAATATTGTAATATTAAGATTTAAGAATTATCACTAATACGGTAATTTTCACAAATTATCGATTCTCAACTATTGTACGATGTTTCAAAATTGCCAAACGCAGTCGGACATCTTACTGACAATGGCCGGTGTATTGGCAATTGTGTAGATGAGGTAAGTGGGGTAGAACCCCTGAAGATTGACAGCAACACTTTTTCCGCTTGGCTGATTTGGAGAATGTGTCTGGCACTTTACCAGAATGTGTGTCGATATCAGTGTACGTGTACTTAAATCCCCGTATGTGAGTGTTTGACTGTTGTCATGGCAACCAGTGTTCGGTGACTACGTCATCAGGTCCTAACCCCACCCACGCGCCCAGGTGCTGCAACTCACGCTCACATACCTCTACGAGAGTAACGACTCTGAAGCTAAATCCGTCCAGACCCACCTGATCTCCATGAGTTATGAGTTATGCCCAGACTCACCTGCAAGACAGACATCGTATCCAAGATGATCATGATCTGCGCTGGGAGATGTTCAAGCACAATCGAACCTTGTGAACCTGGAATGTTACTATAGGTTTGTTTACTTGTCCGTCCGGAACTGTTTGGAACTATCAGAACAAGAAAATGGTCGTTCATTCCAGTGGTGTTCATCTCTCTCCGGACACCTGTTCTAGAACAGACCGAACATGTTCGAACGGTTCTGACGGGAAAGGAGGAGTGAATAAAACAGAGTGGAATGTACAGCGGGAATTCGAATTACCACACGGATGAAAGTAAGGTTATGGGGAAAGTTTGTTGTTGAAATGTGTACTGACGTTAACTCCACTGTTATTTTGACAATTAAATCATCGTTAGCCATAAACTCTACACAAAACACGCTTTTTATGTGAAACATGGTTTTCAATTTAAACATCTCCAACCGTCCATTTTGCAGATGGCGTTCATGGCTTCATTCATTCAACTGTCAAACAGTCAAACCAAAGTAGTAGTTTCCTTGGTGTCTTCGTCTCATGAATTCAAGGGGCTGGTGTTGTATTACATCTCATTTCATTCCCAGACCTAACAAGCTGCAGGCACAGATGTAGGCTTACGCACGGAATGCGCAAAGGTCAATTAGATACCACTAATACTATTCACTTTAGTAAAACAGTGTAGGTCCCTACAGAAATTCATATTGGGCAACTTTATCAAGTGCTCTACTCTGATTCGGGAGGTCCCGGATTCAAATCCCGTTGAGACCGGCTATCCTGACTGAAGATTTATTCTGAGCTTTTCCTCAGTCGTTAATGCGTATACAAGGGATTAAGTCCTCCCAAACAGCCCTCTGACATCCCTTGTCACCCCCACCCCCATGAGGCCAGTGGGCGACGTGCGACTGGAGGGGATGAAGGCGAGGACCACAGTGTGTGACCGGGACGCGAGCGCAAAGGAGGTTCCTGAGCGTAGGTCTTGGGTCTCGTGGCTACCCTTAGTGTACTTGTTTACAGTTATTATTCTTGCAGCTATTAAACCGGAGGACTATTCCCGTGTTGCGGTGTCAAGTTATTAATAAGTGTTATTATATATTATTCAGTGTATTAAACCGGAGAACTGTTCCCGTGTTACCACGCTAGTTCTTATAAACAGTAGATGTATTTAAGTGTATTTAACGGAGGACTATTCCCGTGTTCTGGCGTCAAGTTATTATAATAAGAGCTATAACCTAGATATTAATTACATAATTATATGAGTATTTGTGTGTGTTTTGATTGTTCAACTGTAGTTTTAGTCTTGTCACTCCCTAGACGGCGACAAGTGGGGGCTCGTTATAAATTAGTTATTGTTAGTATTAGGATTCGGATCATTTTAAATTATATGATGACGAACAACAGTAGATTAAACGTTTTGGCAACAATTGCGTGTGATCGCGTGGAGCAGGAATATTCCTACATGAATTCACCACTGTTCGCGGACCTCACGGCAGCTGCCAGAGCGCGCGCTGTGCCTGCCTGGAGCCAGCCAGGCGACCTCGTGCCACCTGTTGTATTCACCACCCCATTCACAAGGGTGGACAATAGCCATACTCCGGGCGCAGTCAACTTCACGGCAGCGGACACTCCATACCCACACAACTTCACGGCAGCGGACACTCCATACCCACACAACTTGATGGCTACTACGGAGGAACACGTAAGCTACCAAACCAATTGGGCATGCACATTCATTCATTAATGTAACACCACGCCCATCTCCATCATCCAACCCGTTTTGAGTGCTCAACACACCCCAAACCCCCCTTACCAACCTCAACGTCTAACCACCCCCCTTCAACAACCACCCAACGTACTGTCACTCTGGAAAGGCAACTCCCCTCCTCCGACTAGACAACCCACATTCAAGAGGGCCAATGCTCCTGGTCACTGAGAATGGACCTCCCCACATTTAGTGGCTTTGGTGACAGGTCATCGCCCGAAATGTTCCTGATGGACTTGCAACGCTATTGTCGTGGTCAGGGCATTAACGACTCAATACTTTTGAGCAGAGTTTTGCCGTCAGCCCTTATCGGAGACGCCTACCAGTGGTGGTCCTTTCATCATAGGGGTTTTCAGTCATGGGAGGCTTTGCCAAGGCTTTCCGTGGCGAATACAGTGCTGCCGACTACACTCTTCGGCTGAAGCGTGAGCTAGACACCCGTACCCAGCATCCCAGTGAACCCCTGGGCAGGTTTATTCGGGTTATTGCGGCCTACTACGACCGTATAGGCGACCTTGCGACAGAAGAGGAGAAAGTCCAGCGTGTGCGCGCCCAGATGCACCCGGACTATCGACGCTTAATTCAAGGTCGCTCGTTTGCCACCTTGCATGAACTTGCGGCAGCAGCCCCGGCCTTGCAAGCTGAAGCTTTTCAAATTTTTTCTTACCGACCTCCTCCTCCACCAGCATGTGCAGTAGCCAAAGACTTGGCTTCTTGGGTCCTGCTCGGTGCAAATTTAAAGAATCTTTTTCTCCCGCCGTCAGCCCATGAACTTTGTGCAGGGCCACGACGGTTTTAACCCAGCAGGTTACAAGGTTAATCCCTCACCTGTTCGCTCAAATGCTCCACTTCAAACCACATCAGCGGTAGACAAAGGTGCTCCACAGACTAGCCTTACTCGTCGGCAAAAGCAGACTAAGGCTAAGCTAAATCCAGCGTGCTGGACATGCAACCAACCTGGTCATTTCGAGGTTAACTGCCCTCTTCTCAAACAGGCGGGAAACGAAATGGCGTAGCTTCTGGCAAGGCACCTGGTCCCGGAAGCTACGCAAGCTGTTATACGGTAGCGCAGATGCACACCATAGAGACTACATTGCAACCAATGATTGAGGTGACTAAAGGCAAGGAACAGTTTATGGCACTCATTGACACTGGTTCCAGTATGAGTCTGGTGGGGCACCGTGCACATAAAGCAGCAGTGGAAGCAGGAGCCACTGCTTTGCATAAGAATGTGCCGTTACAACTCGCATCAGGTTGGGCACAATCTTCATCTTCTCTTCTGATTTCCTTTACTTTTCAAGGAGGGCAAGTTCATAATACTTTTCTTTCCCTTCCAAGTCTGTCTCATGATATTGTCCTGGGTCGAGATTTTTTGGCCATCATAGGCATGATTATCGACATCCGCAATGGCAATTGGGCAATTGGGCTCATGATGGGTAAATTTCGACAGTATGATGTGCAAGAGCTCGAGGGCCGAGCTGTGGTGCACACTTCTGTCGTACAGCCCCCTATTGCATCTGGGACGTCCTTTCCAGCCAGGCCTCCCATCGATCGCATTCAAGATTCCCCAGCTGCACTTCAAACCGAGGTTAATAGGCTGATGCATACATTTAAAGATATGATCTCTGTGTTACCGGGTCTCACCAATGTTGCCGAACACACCATTGATACAGGCCAGGCAGCACCAATCCGTTGTCGTCTGCGCCCAATCAATGACACCAAACGAGAAATTCTAAACGAACAAATCGACTCAATGCTAACCCAAGGCCTTATCCGACCTTCTGATAGCCAGTGGGCTAGTGCACCGGTGCTGGTTCCTAAGAAATCAGGGGGATATCGCCTTGCCATTGATTACCGGAGACTCAACAAAGTCACCACAGCCCCAACGTGGCCCATGCCACGAACAGATTGGCTACTTGCGCAGCTGGGACGTGCCAAGTACTTTTCCACCATTGACCTGTCGCAAGGGTTCTTTCAAATCCCAGTAGCTCAGGATGACATCCCAAAAACAGCCTTCCTCACACACAGAGGAACATTTGAATTCACCAGAATGCCTTTTGGAGTTTCGGGGGGACCAGCTACATTTCAAACGTACCATGGATAAGACGTTATCCAAATTCCTGCATAAGTTCTGCCTTACATTTCTCGATGACATAATAGTGTACTCAGAAACTCTGGAAGAACATCGGGAGCACTTAAATCAAGTGTTTGGTACCCTTAAGGATGCTGGGTTCACGGCTAATCCAACTAAGCTCCAGCTATTTCGATCTACCCTCCCCTTCATTGGACATGTGCTTTCCAAACATTTATATAGCCCTGATCCAACCAAGGTGTCTGCCGTGCAAAATTTCCCAGCTCCTCGCACAGTAAAGGAGCTCCAATCTTATCTTGGCCTTGTGGGCTATTACCGGACTTTTATCAAAGGGTTCTCCACCATAGCCCACCCACTGACTAACCTATTAGCTAAAGATAGAACCTGGAGGTGGACCAAAGTTGAAGAAGACGCCTTTGATAACCTTAAGTCAAGCTTAGCCGCTACGGTTGCCCTAACTCTGCCAGATCTAAACCGCCCATTTACCATTGAAACTGATGCATCTGGAGTTGGGTTGGGTGCAGTTCTACTCCAAGAAAACCTCGACACGGGTGTTTTGGAGCCAATATCGTTTATCAGCAGATCTCTCCGTCCTCACGAGAAACAATACACTGTACAGGAATGGGAGTGCCTCTCCGTGGTTTGGGCAGTGGACAAATTCAGGCCCTACATTGATATGGCACCATTCCAAATTCTTTGTGACCATGCCTCTTTGTCATGGATGTTCCAAACTGATGTAACATCCAGTCGTGTTAGGCGTTGGGTTCTCGTCTGCAGGGATTGAACTGTACTATTAAATACAGAAAAGGTGCTAGCAATATACCAGCAGATACATTAAGTCGGTATCCCTTGCCTTTACTGGATCCTCCTTCAACACAAACCTCACCAGGTTGGATCGCAGAGGAAATATTTCCAATTGACATTCCTAACGAACCAGAGGGGATAAAATTGAAGAAGTGTGTTCAGTTACCTGGCCACACCACCTTCTCTTGACATACGGCCTCTGCAGGATGTTACCGGATTTATCACTGCCCAGCAGAACGATTCGGACATCAGTGGCGCCATCAAGTACCTGACTACTCAAGTGCTTCCCGACGATACCGTTATGGCTTCTCGTGTAAGGCAATTGTGTCTGAGAGTAAGCTGGCCGACTCCGGGTTATTGGTGCGAGAGGCGGAAGGAAAGAAGGACACCATATGGGTTCCAAGCAACTTTCGAAGTGTAGTACTTGAGACATACCACTCTTCGCCTCTTGGAGGGCACATGGGCTATGTAAGGACCTTGGCAAAGATACGAGAAAGTTTTGTTTGGCTCGGAATGCGCCAGCATATTCTTGATTTTGTCAAGGCCTGTCCTGTGTGCCAACGGGTTAAACCCCGAAATTGTAAGCCCTCTGGGTTCATGGAGAGCGTACCAGCAGCTCAACCGCTCACTGCGCTGAGCATAGATCTTATGGGTCCTCTGCCTAACAACATCACGAAACAACAAGTATATCCTGCTTATTCTAGACAAGTTCACTCGGAACTTCGAAGTTTACGCCATACGTAATCCATCTTCACGTGAGGTTATTGATAAAGTTGAAGAATACTTCTGTCGTTATGGATTCCCCTTGTCCATAAGCAGTGACAACGGTAAACAGTTTGTAAGCCGTTTATGGAAATCCGTGATGGAGAGGTCAGGTGTGGCATCTCATCACACCGTGCCTTATCGACCATGCGGTCAACAGGTGGAACGTCACAACGGTACCCTTAAAACTGCACTGAAGTGTTTCTGTCAAGAGCATAAACATTGGGACTTATATCTCCATGAGATTGCGTTTGCCATGCGCACGTCGGTAAGTGAGGCAACAGGCATGACCCCTGCGCTGCTTACCTTCGGAAGAGAATTACGAAACCCATGGGATATGCAGGCAGAGACAACAGAAGCTACCCCTCTTCATCACCACGATTATGCCATAACCCTTCAGGACCGCATGAAATCTGCTATTGCGTTTGCTCAAGAACAGGTACGGAAGGCTCACAATAAACAAGAATCTTCTTTCAATGCTGGACGTATTGAAAGATCATTTCAAATAGGGGAATTTGTCCTCAGAGAGTCCCACTCACTCAGCAATGCAGGTCAGGGCATAACTGCCAAAACTGGCTCCAAAGTGGTCAGGACCATATCGTGTGCATGAGCGTAGGGGTAACTCTTATACGCTCCAAGAACCAGGGACCAGGAAGGCAGCTGGCAAAGCCAACGTTGATCAACTGAAAGCTTGGGTGGAAGCACCAATTTGGACTGTTGCCACCAAGGTCACTACTGTTTAGTCTGAAAACACATCCCCTATTCTTCAAATACCCCTTATCCCTACAAACAAAACTCGGTTAAGCACTCATCCGATCCTCCACCTCCACTTCTCAGATCCTACCTCCAGTAACAAGTCTTTCACAATGCTAAACTTTCCTTGTCCTGCAATGCCCATGGTTGAGGATAGCAGACCATCGCCACAAGGCTTGTCTACATCATCGGCGGCCTCATCAGCGCTACAATTTACGGCGCCCCAAGTCTTCTTTCAAAGGGGGCGGGAGAATGTCACCCCAACCCCCATGAGGCCAGTGGGCGACGTGCGACTGGAGGGGATGAAGGCGAGGACCACAGTGTGTGACCGGGACGCGAGCGCAAAGGAGGTTCTGAGTTAGGTCTTGGGGCTCGTGGCTACCCTTAGTGTACTTGTTTACAGTTATTATTCTTGCAGCTATTAAAACCGGAGACTATTCCCGTGTTGCGGTGTCAAGTTATTAATAAGTGTTATTATATATTATTCAGTGTATTAAACCGGAGAACTGTTCCCGTGTTACCACGCTAGTTCTTATAAACAGTAGATGTATTTTAAGTGTATTTAACGGAGGACTATTCCCGTGTTCTGGCGTCAAGTTATTATAATAAGAGCTATAACCTAGATATTAATTACATAATTATATGAGTATTTTGTGTGTTTTGATTGTTCAACTGTAGTTTTAGTCTTGTCACTCCCTAGACGGCGACACCCTTCACAATTGTCCTACCCGCAACATATCTAGTTAAACTCATGAATTGCACCCTGGGCAAGCTTCCCACGTTTTTTAATTATTAAAAATTTATCAACAAACTATGAATTGTTCTAGAAGCTAATTAAAGGAAACATTGGTTAGTGAGGAGCCTGCCTGGTAAATTGGAGTAAAGATAATTGTGAAGGGATGTCAGAGAGATGTTTAAAAAGGCCCTTTCATTCGCATTAACGACTGAGGAAAACTCTGGAAAAACCTTCAGTCAGGATTGCCGGTCTCAACCGAAATTGAACCCGGGACCTCCCTAATCAGAGTCGCGAGCTTAACGCTCGAGCCAACACTGTAGATAATTCGAAATTTCCCAAGTAAAGAAATCAAAGTTAACGAAAACTTTCCCCCCAAAAGTGATTTCTTAGCGCACTCTGTCGTAGCGTTGAGCCAAGACTACGACGGTGTGTCATTGTTTGCGACGCTCACCCCATCTAGCGGCTGACGGAGCAACCTTATAACGAGACAGTCAGCGCTCTCTCTTATTGGACTTCTGGCACTAGCTCTGGTCGCTGGCCATTAATCGAGATTTAAATTCAAGAGAAGGTTAAAAATAACTCAAGTAAGAAACTTACGTTTCACGTTCTTAACAAAGCTTTTTGTCACCAAAGATCTACTAAAAACTGAAATTTATCCCAATACACCGACAGTGTTGGCTCGAGCGTTAAGCACGACTCTGATTCGGGAGGTCCCGGGTTCAAATCCCGTCAAGACCGGCAATCCTGACTGAAGGTTTTTCCCGAGGTTTTCCTCAGTCGTTAATGCGAATACAAGGGATCGAGTCCTTTCAAACAGCCCTCGGACATCCCTTCTCAATTGTCCTATCTGCAACATACCTAGTTAGACACCTGAAGAGGGGCATGAATTGCACCCTGGGCTGGCTTCCCTCAAGAAATATTTAAAATTTAGACGATTATCAAAATCACCAGCGCGCGAGCAAAGCATTACGGGAGAAAGAGTATTTACACGCTAAATGCCATAATTATGATCGAGTGTGTGGAGTACTGCGTTCCCAACAGTCAGTGCAGTCCGCCACAATCCCAAGCATGACAATAAGCATGTAAATTATCTTTGTTCCATTATGTTTTGCAACGAAGTACGTATGCGCAGTTAATTCTGAAAATGGTCTAATATCACGTTGACTTTTCCATTGACATTTTTTGATTGATTGAAGATCAACATTTCAAGCAAATGAGGAAGCTATTTTATTTTGTAATGTGCGTAATAAGCTATGGGATTACTCCTTAAAAACGAGGTGGGTAAGAAGATTACTCTGCTCTCTTCTTACTCTATATACCATGACTATTCCAACATACGAAATTAGGGCAAGAAATCTGGTGAGGACGTGAGGTGAACGGTTATTCGTCACCTGTGCATCTCAGAGTAGGTGGAGTATTGCCAACGAACAGACTTGTAAGGAAGTGTCCGGGTACCAACGTTTGATGTAACAATCAAGCAAACATATAGACCCACTGGTACCAACAGGCAGTACCAATTGGTATCTGTTTAAACTATCTGTCATCAACTGATATCAAATCAGATCGATTGATTCAGTTCCAAATATCAAAGAGACATCAAGTGAAGTTCATACTAGGGGTAGATCTTTCTTTCTGTTTGTTTGCTGAGTGTTTTGTACGAGTTACAAACTGAAAGTTGACGTATTAAACGTCGAGGAAAATGACGTCATAGGACTTGTTGACATCACGCACGACCTATCTAATAACTCAGTGTCCGAATCAACAATCAACGATCCGCAATCTCACTAATTAATTATCCACTAACATTTATGAAGCTGGAAATAGTTTGGCCAACTTTACACGACCCAGTTTTAAACTTCTGTGAAGTCTTTGTTGTCATGTTTAATAATATACGTCTCAGTATACTTCGCCAGCTTCCAAAGTTCGACTGTGGTTGTTAGATATTGAATGTTATTTGTAATCATGTGTGGAACATGAATCTATTCAACTTAACCTAGGAAATACAAAATAAACTAGTAGATCACGTATCAATTATTTAATTAAGAGTTTTTGTACATTTCATTGCTCTTTTACAATTTTATTCGTGATATTTTGAGTACATATAACAATCCGAATAAAATAATAAATTTTTGACAAAATGACCATTGAACCATTTCTTCCAACAAAACTTCAAAACTTCAGTTTGAAAATACCTTTGAAGAAAGGTCGAAATATTACAAATAACATATTGTAAAAGAGCAATGAATGTAATGTCCAAAACATTTAAATAGGATTGTTTGGTAGTTTAAGCAATTAATAGCTTTTGTTCTGATATGAAACTTTGCTTACTTGTCAAGAAAGCATACATCGATAAACCACTACTCTACATTCCATAGTCGAGCTCTAGATTATCAATATTTGTTAATCGGCCAGAAATTCACGAAAATGTTCAATTAAGACTAAAAAATCCAAAATCGTAATTATGTATTAAATTAAATTTTAATTATTTAGAAAAAAAAATTACTTTAAAGTTCTTGTCTTGGGACAAACATTTGTGGTGTCAGTCAACCGAGTGAAATGGAATATGTCTAAAACACAATTATTGTCGTTATATTCTCTGTAACAGCTTGAAGAAAACCTTAACAAGATCTGCTTCCAATGCAGAAGGTCCAGGGTTCGATTCTTACTATAGGCAGAAGTTTTGTAACCACCAGTTCTTGGGCTAGGAATTTGTAAACGGTGACTTTGCAGCCGTCCTAGCAACTAAAATTCAAAGTTGTTCTGAATCGGCCTTGTTGATTCTGGCGTTGATCCGCGAGTGTACGCACTGTCCATATCACTGATGGCTATATAATTCTTATTAAATAAAAAATCGATCTTTGGTTGGTTATCGCTAACTAGTCGATTGCGTCGGGGCCTACAGAGTTGGCTTGGTCGCTTAAGTTTACTGTCCCCCACTGAAAATCAGTTATGACTGAGTGGGTAGACTAAATTCAAATGTATTTATTTATCGCTTGTCGGTGTGGCATCTGACACTAACCTAGCCTGGCCGATGACAGGCGAAGCTAATCATCAATGGTTGTTGGCTCCGTCCGACGTCACAGCTTGTTGCTGGTGTCGGCTGATTCAGAACAGCGCGAGTCAACTCTGTGAGCGGAGAGCTAATAATACACCCGCTCAACCACACGATCAATTATACGACATCTAATTAAAGATGTGAAGACAATGTTAACTCTTTATAGGGCAGTGGGATACACAAGATAGCTTGTCGGTGTGGCATCTGACACTAACCTAGCCTGGCCGAGACAGGCGAAGCTAATCATCAATGGTTGTTGGCTCCGTCCGACGTCACAGCTTGTTGCTGGTGTCGGCTGATTCAGAACAGCGCGAGTCAACTCTGTGAGCGGCGAGCTAATAATACACCCGCTCAACCACACGATCAATTAGGCGACATCTAATTAAAGATGTGGAGACAATGTTAACTCTTTATAGGGCAGTGGGATACCTTTTTCCCGCAACTTTTCAAAATATACACATTTATATCTGCTACTTTTTCATACTTTTGACCAGGGTAAAAATCTGCTTTGTTTTGTTCGGAATTGAAAGAATTTTTCCTTATTAAATTCTTATGATTAGAAGGATTTTTGTATCGGTTCAAAAATCAAATTGTGTATAAAAACAGAAAAATACACAAATTTCCGGGATGTCTCGAATATTTTGTTAGTCTGTACTGTATAAGATACAATTTAAACATTTAAAAATGAGGATAAAATAAAAATTGCAAAAATCTAATTAACAAAAATGGATTTTTTCAACTTTGATGTCAATTTGGAATCCAAAATCAGCATTTTATTCCTAAAAGACCAAGGAAAAAAATCAAACGTTAAAATAGGAAGCAAAATTTTGGCTTCCAGTCTCTTGCCCTTTGCCCTAAAAAGGGTTACGTTAATTTTGGGGTTCTCTAAATTATTGACCTTATGTAAATCGTGTTCAGGTATTGGAACTGATTTTAAATAGAGTTAATTTAAAAATAACACAAACCAAGGCACAAGAATGTATTGTGTATAAGCGTGTCCGCAAGAAATCAAAAGCAGCTGCGGCTGATTGGTCTAAACCCCTCAAAAGAAACGCTTTACAACAAACGCATGAAATAGAATGAGTATCTGGCTATCACAATCATTCTTTATGAACCAATTTTGTACAAATATTATCAAGAGACATTGAAATATTTTATACAAATATCGTATTAAGTCGAAACGAATAAACTGTAACGTAGTGTATGTCACGATGCAAAGTTTGCAAACCCAACATCATGACAGATTGATATGCTGAAGTGACCCTCACAAGTATGATTCAAGTTCAAGTTCAAGTTTTTATTAATCCGTTGATTTATACATGGTACAAATATGGATGTCATCAGACTATTAATATACTAAAGGATTGCCAGATGTTAATTTTAAAAAATCGGCACTGTGAGGCCTGCTTAATTTTGATTTAATGCAAATTTCACTTATACAACCATGCTTAGGCCTACTATATTCGGACTATCATCACGAAACTGCTTTGGTATGCTAATTAAATGCCTGCTAAGGATTAATAGTTGGGGTGCACTTTTTTGGGGTGCATCACCGCATGCATTAGACTGTTTACTCTCCAGAAAAAAGGCTATCCACATAATTGCCGGAGTATCCAGAAAACACTCTTGTAGAGATATCTTTAAAGAGCTGTGTAATGGATATACCTACACTTGCTTATTCCCTGATCCAAGCAGCATCCATCTTTGTCCGTTCAAATCCTCTTCTCTTCCCTTTACACACATCTGTTCACTATCACTTTACAATCCTACTCTAATCTTAATAATAGACATGCCGACATCCATTTTGTACTGTGTATGAATCCACGGATTACTAAAGAACTCTTGTCGACATAATTTAATTCAATAAATATGTATTGTTAAAAACGTCGTAAATTTAGACCTAAAAAGGTAAATTTGTACTGTAAAATTATTAAATGATAATATAAGTTGCAATATTTAAAATAAAATACGACAGTTTGTCCTTTTATAAAACCAATCGGGTAGCGGAACACCAAGTCGGTCACGATTTCATCGGGACGTCTGGCAACACTACCACCACTACCAAAACATCAAGTTATTTGTTTAATTTGTCCTGCTTCGACGGTTTATCTTGTGTAGAGGTAGGTAACCCTTGCTTGTGTAAACTAAAGAAATGGTTCAAGGTTCATTGTATTGTCGCCTGCGCCAATTAGTTTCTCATTGCATTGCTAACAACACCTGATGCAGACATACCAAGTTATTAGCTCGAGTCAGCGAGGGCATAATACACATTAATCCAAGCCTTGCAGCGAACAAAAGCAAATAAGTCTTCGTAAATTATTAACTCTTGCACAAGGATTACACGAATACACTTTCCTCGCCGAAAACAAGCTTTTCTTATCTCCTGGTGCTGTTGGTGAAGTAGAAGGAATGTTGGGTATAAATATAACCGGCAAGTCACCCTAACAACACATAGGTAGCAGGTGAGGTGAACTAGGTACGACACAGCAGGGCTGTTGTCTTCGTTCGTAGCTGGACGTATCACTGCGCGGTTGGCTGTAGACCACAGACAAGACAACTTTCTACAGACTGATGATGATGATGACGATGATGATGATGATGATGATGATGATGATGATGATGATGATGATGATGATGATGATGATGAAGACTGTTGTTGCGTAACGTCTCTAAGACTATTCGAGATGATGAGTGGTGATATGACAATGAATGACGATTTACATATCTATGCCTTATGCGGGATTCAAACCCAGTCCTCGGATGTGCCTCCGCGGACGGCTTATAATGTTAATACCATGACATGGGACAGCAAGTTAAAAAGTCATATTATTGTAAATATGAATTCAGTTAACATTAAAATCGATAAAATACCTTGCCATGCATGATTCTTCTATATCCCTATAGGCGACCAGAGACTATACTTCAAAGAACTCGACAATGTTATAGGCCTACCATGTCGAATTAACCAAAGGCAAGCCACTGTTAAGCCATATGAGGGGATAACCTCCTGCCATTCTCAGCATCCGCGGGAGAAAACAAACCCATCACTCATCGCCAGCACATCTCACATCTGACTCACAATCAAGTGATGCCAACAAATTCCTCGCCGGCAAAAAACACGTTGGCTATTTTTAAACCGTGTTTTGGAACGCGGATAAAAAATAGCTCCGCCAGTGACGTAGTTGAGGGGGGGGCTTGTTCGGTCGTAAGCACTCACTCACTCCGAGTGTAAATAGTGGTTCGATTTAGAACGGTGTTTATAAAGGAAAGGAATACAATCGGTCGCAATTAGTGATACATCTTACACACGAGGCTTCAATGGAAAGGTTGGCGTTGTTGCCAGGAGAGTAGACACTGATACAACAGTGTGACTGTGAGGGGGGGGTGGGGGGCTGTACAGTAAATATTATCACTGGTTTTAGGGCGCTTTAAAACCATTTCATCCCTGACGGAACTTCCAAGTCCCTCAGTTTTGTTGTGGTATAGCATTAACGTGGCTAGGATAATAGCTCAATAAGCCTGACGGGACGTTCGAGTCCCACTGCTCCTGACCACATAAGGATAATGTTTACGCCTTGTACAACTTTTTGGAAGTCTTGTAGTGTAAAAGATTGAAAATAGTTGAAGTTTGAAAATTATATACATAAAAATTATAAAAAATAGCCATTTTTTAGCCAATTTTCATTCTTCAAAAATTATTATTAAAGATGCTTGTTCTTGAACTAAAATCTTTAAATAAAAGTAGAAATTGTGGTACATATTCAAAATCAAAAATTTAAAAAAAAAATCTTAAATACAAAAAAAAAAGTTTCATACAAATTTTTTTATTGGGTATGATTGTTTGATGAATAAGTAAAAAAAATCCAAATTTTAATTTTCCTTTAGGTTCAGGGATGAAAGGGTTAACAGCTAAGATTATTCACTCTCAAAAAATAAAAAGAACCAAAGATTAACATATGTGCTATGCACTAGGTCATTATCATGTTAAACATTCCCAAGGTCGATATATTAATTGTAAAACCATCAGAGCGGTGGACAATAGAGCACAAGGGGGGTCAGCGTTGATGGTGAAGAATAGAGAATAAAATGGTAAAGTAAGTTAAGTTACAAAAATAAGAGATGGTTGCTGAATAAAAATGTGTGTGGTAATAGTGAGAATGTATGCACGACAACCAACGCTGGAAGAATTTAACGTAGTAGTAGTATTTCTTTTTATTTAGCAAATTGCTATTTTTACAATTCATTTCACAATACATTTCACAATACATTTTAGTTTCACAATATGTCCTATAAAACTTTAGTATATTCAATTTCATGTATATAATGCAATTCCCTATACAATCTTCATAGGCATCTTTATAACTTCACATTACGTCATTATACCTTAATCATAGACATTGTACTTTTATTATCCCGAGTGGGCTCCCATAAAATACATGCATTATAAATTCACATTAGTGTAGTATCAGTGTAGGCCTACTATATTTTATTCTAGAATGAACTTTTAATTTGTCATGTTAATATTCAATTCGTACCTAGTGCAATACCCTATAAAATAAAATAAAATACCCAGGGGTATAAATTTACATTAATACTATTGATTTTCATTAGTCATTGAATCATTTATCCCAGAATGAACACTTTTCATGTGACTTAGCCAGAAGTTTACCCATTTTGATTTGTTTATTGCACTTTGTTCTAAATCTTTTAGGATTGTCCTCATCACGTATTTCTATGGGAATTCGGTTTAAAATTTTAGCCCTCTTAGGAATATGGAGTTCTCTTCACTTCTTTTACTTACTCTTACAATATTTACATCCATTCCTCTACTTGTCGGATATGTGTGTATATTTTTAATCTGAGTTAATTTGTTCCCAGGTATTTTGGCATCACACCCTTATAAATTTTATGTATGAAAGACAATGTATTCAGGAGGATTCGATCTTTAATTAAACGAGGGAGCGCAGCGACCGAGTGTTCTCCATTCAACTAGAACGGCCCTCATTCTGTGATTCTGTCTGTCTATCTGTACGTCGAAAATCAGCCGAACCGCTGAACAGATTGGGCTGAAATTTTAAACAGACATCCGGTACGTGTTTACTGAGAACTGCTAACAAAATCAGCTAGATTCATTGCGATTTAATCCTACAATAAATTAAAATGTGATTTTTGAAATAACTTTAGCATTTGTTTAGTAGCAGCTAGTGGGACAAGAACTACGTGGCTTGCATGGCCTATTGGTAAGCATTTAGACTACCGCACGGAGGGTCGGGGTTCGATACCCGTTAGTTCGAAATTTTTTATATTTTTACACCCACATATTATTTTTGAGGGGTGTTAAATGGGTAATAAAACTTAGGTGATTTTGTTTTATCTTGGAAATTTGGTAATGTTTCACGCTAATACGTTTTGAACATGGATTCGCATATTAAATGTTCAATTTAAATAACTAGGGAAACGCCAAAGTCGTTGTTAAACGAGTGAATGAGCCATGTGTTGAGTACCCGGGAACATCGCCTTTTCTCCCATATATCTAAGGCTGGATGTAGCCCAGTATGGGGAATGATACCGGATACTATACACATAGGTCACTCACTCGTTTAAACAACGACTTTGGCGTTTTCCTAGTTAGCATCCATCCTAGAGCTGAGCACATTTTATTTATGGATGTACTTCTGTTTACCCCCAATATAGCTCGCATTGCTTCATTTTGTTGTTTTTGCAAAACTGTTATTTCATTTTTTCCTAATAAGAACAGTAGGGAACTAGTAGTCTATATGAGGGGCAACAATTGCTTGGTACAACAATATTTTTGCTTTAATAGGTAAAAGTCTATGTATTCTTAAAAATAAACCTACTTTTTTTGCCATCTTCTTGATAATATATTGTCCATGCTGTTTGAGGGTTAATTCCTGATCTATTATTATACCGAGATGTTTAATTTCTGTCACTACCTCGATTCTTTTACCTCCAATTTTAATATTAATTTGTCCCAAATTCTTTCGTATTTTGGTGTACATAATTACCATAGCCTTAGTTTTGTCAATATTAGGTTTCATTTTGTTAGCGTCTAGCCAACTTTCTAACGTTTTTAGATCAATTTTAAGCTTATCTAACACTTCCTGTATGTTAACACCTGAAATGATCAATAAGGCATCATCTGCATATAAGTGTATTATTACAAATTGTAGGTTATTAGCAATGTCATTTATGTAGATAATAAATAACAATGGACCCAGTTTGGATCCCTGTGGCACCCCAATGTTGTTTTCCCAAGTATCTGAGTAAAAACCATTGTAATTGACTTTCTGTGTTCGAAAGGTTAGGTATGATTTGATCCATTTTGCAACATTACCTTTGATACCGTACTTTTCCAATTTTTTTAGTAATATATCTCTGTCAATTGTTTCAAAGGCCTTTTTTAGGTCCAAAAATATAGCGACTGTTACAGAACTCTTCATATTTTCTTTTAGGTTTTCTAGGACTAGGGTAATTGCTGATTCACAGTTATGATTTTTACGGAAACCTGATTGTTCTTTTATAAAAGTATTATTAGTTACAAAGAAATTCACCAATTGTTCCTTAACAACTGATTCTAATATCTTTTCTACTATATGAAGTGTATTATTGGTCTAAAATTTTCCCCGTCAATTGCCCTGGGCACCTTTTGCACAGGAATTATTGTAGAACTTTTGAGTATATCTGGTATTTCTCCCAGTGTTAGGGATAGATTGATTATATTTGTTAAATATTCATTCAGTACTATATTAATTGATACCTTCATTACTTTATCATTACTTTCGTCTTCACCTGGGCTAACAGGTTTCAGGGTTTTTTTAATTATTTTTGATACCTCATCCATCGTTACTTGCTCAAATTCTAGTACTGTAGTTCATACTTAGAACTGTTTTTTATTGATTCTATTATTTGTGTTGTGTGGTATGGACTACTAATTATTGACTTATTTATATTTGTATACTATTAATGAAGTATTCATTAAACTTTCTTGCAACATCTTTGTTGAACGAAACGAAATTAAAGATTATATGCACAGATTGCTCTATGCACTAAACGCACATCCACAAACGAGCTGCGCAGATACCTACTTATACTTGCTCCAACCAAAGAATGCAGATGCATGGTAATGGTGGGGATAGAATGAATACTCTGAAAATGGAATGTCGCCTTTGTGTATGAAAGAGAAATATCTTTTACCAACGCAAGCAAAAATTATCTGTGCTAGATCACAGAGTTCCTCCGTGTGCAAGATCCACGCTGAGCTAGCGTGAATAGAATTGACAACGTTGTTATGTTGGGAAAACACTTTCGAGCCACCTGCATTCTTTCGTTGGGACCACTATAACAATACCAAGCAGTCACGCGTTATTCTCGTCCAAGATGTTTACGCGAGACCACAGAGGAAACATCACGGCCTAACTTAAACCAGTCTAACTAAAACAAACATCTGTTAATTAAGATATTTACTGCGAACATGCTCGGAGCAGCAGATCGACAGTTTCTAGCTAAATTGTA